>JAPQNM010000003.1:39787133-39792133 GCA_029783475.1 Metacarcinus magister
GGAAAATAATTACATGAATTTATTGTGATTATCAATGATTATAATTATTTACTTTAGAGTGAGTGAATGAGTGAGTGATTGAGTGAGTGTGTCTGTGATAGACGGACTGTGTATTTCGTCTTTTAATGTCAACTACCCATAAATAGACTCCCATCTGCAAGTTCAGTCCCCTTAAAAAGAATAAGGTACCTTTTCTCATAAGTTTTCTTTTTATTCCTTGTTAAATACCACCAATGACGATGTTAGTACAAGCAAAGGTAAAGAGACGCATACTCTCATGATTATATAAACAGCCGTATGTAGTGATGTTGTATTACCAAAATGGCCCAAAAGATGTCTTCTAGTCGTCAATTCCTTAATTATTTTCAGTTGTCTACCAATGGCTACAAAAACCCGATTAACCGTTCACTCCTTCTATAATAAAGTCAATTATTTAAAAAGAAATACGTACATAATCATACTGACTTTTACCACTGAATATAACTAGAAGCATGTATGTCTTCGTATGATGCACGCCAAAGAGAAGACGTCAAGTGTCTAAACGGTGGAAGGAAGGGGTCGCGTGTAGTACTATGCATCCCACTAGTGCTCGGCCCTTGTAAGCACAGCTCAGGCCACCACACACCACACACCACACACCACCTCACCTCAACGCGCTACAACACCAAAACCCTCCCTCCTTTCATCCGTATGGGTTCTGAGGCTCCCTATCCGCTGTGTTCTTGTTTGAATTGAAATTACAAAAATGCGCCTTGAACCACGTAGTCCCGTGCCAGAGCGTCTCACTCCGCCCATACGCCGCCAGGCAAACAGCGCCCCTCCCCACCCCACGCCGCAGGAGCTGGTATTGCTTGGCACGTGCGCTGCAGGAAAAAGTTTTAGACCGCACGTGATATTTTTGTTCGACGATTAAATAGAGTAAACACGGGGAGAATGGGCGGCCTGTGTACCCTGGCGATGAGGGCAAATAACGCCTCGGCCAAAGACTTGCAAAGAAAGCGAACTACTCCATCTTCCCTCCAGCGGGTTCTTTCCTCCATGCCTCCTCCCTCCCTCTCTCGATTCTTCCCTTTCTACTCTCATTTTCCCCTTCCCTCACTCCTTCCCTTCACTCCACTACATTCCTCCTCTTCCCTTGCCTTACTTTTTCTTTACCTGCTTTCCCTTCACCGCAAGATCGCCCATCGTCGAGCCTATAGTAGGTTTATATTGTTTTGAAATTGGACCTTTACTTTGATTGTAATGGAAATGTGTGTGTGTGTGTGTGTGTGTGTGTGTGTGTGTGTGTGTGTGTGTGTGTGTGTGTGTGTGTGTGAGTGTGAGTGTGTGTGTGTGTCCATTTGTCCGTCTTCTTGTTGGTCAGTTCGTCTGTCTGTCTGCGTGACTGTCTGTATGTCTGTATGTCCGTCTGTCTGTATGTCTGTGTGTTTCCTCATTGCCGCCTTTGCAGTAATCTCATCACTATCCTGACTCACTTACTCTTTCCTCTCCCTTTCCTTGTAGAGTTACGTTTCCTCTTTCTCTTTACTCCCCTATTCCATCCTTTATTCCTACCGCTTCTACTTGGGTCTCTCTCTCTTTTATTTTTTTTTCAAGAGCTCTATACTCTCTCTCTCTCTCTCTCTCTCTCTCTCTCTCTCTCTCTCTCTCTCTCTCTCTCTCTCTCTCTCTCTCTCTCTCTCTCTCTCTCTCTCTCTCTCTCTCTCTCTCTCTCTCTCTCTCTCTCCGTTCCTTGTTCTTCCCTTTAAACTTACGCTTCACATACACCTCTTACAGGATTTCCAACCTTCACACACTCGCTCCTTGCATTCCTTTTTTAACCCACTCATACCATGCCCCGCCAACCAGGTACTCCTCCTCCTCCTCCTCCTCCTCCTCCTCCTCACACTCTTCCTCCTCCATTCTCCTCTTCTTCCTCTCTCCCTGAGCCTCACGCTGCCCGGAATGTAAGCGACCACTTGATTCTATTTCGACGCTCTACCTTCAGTGTAAACGTCTGGACAAAGGGGAAAGTTTTTGTTATGTTTCACCCGAGTTTTTTTTTTTCTTCTCTTTTTTCTCTCTTGTTTGTCGTTGTTTACATTCTAGTATCTCCTTCCTCTCACACATGATGGAAAGTCTAGTGTTTACATCTAGGACATGTTAATTTTGGGTTTAACAGAGGTTAGAAGTTAGGTGTGGAAGAGATATATTCGGAAAAGATTTGTATTACTGTTCTTTGGTATTCGGGAATGGAGTGTAGTGTTTCAACTTTTGTATTCGTCTGAAGTTGCTTTCAGTCTTCATTTGGTGGGCAGGAGTAGTGCGTAGTTCAGACGAGTGGTTATGTAGGCTTCTCACTTGTTGGAATGAAGAACTCTGTTGGTATTTTCATCGGTACACTAAAGCAGTAGTAACGTATAGTATTATCATAAGTTTCGTGATGAGATTGGGTTGTATTGTTTCAAGAGCATCATTAGTGAGTGCAAGTGTGTGTGTGGGTGTTGAAGAATATTGAAATAGAGCGTAAGAACAAATAAAAAACTATGTAGTGTCTTTACCCACGAGCAAATATTGATATGCAGAATTAAATCATAATTACAACATTCTTTGGGGGGAACAGCGATTAGCAGGCTTTTTTTTTGTGAAAGTTTGTTTGTACCCCATGAAAAAACTTCCCTCTGTATGTACGGGAAAAAGAAAATTCAAGCTATGGTGTAATTCCAGCCATGTACTGTTTACCTTCGCTCTCACACGTCAGCTGAGTTATCCCAACGTGGAGTTTCGAGTTGAAAATAGCAGTGTGAGAACAACAGTAGCAAGTTTATCCAGGAAAATATAGACCTACTTTGAGTGTCTGTTATATCGAGGGATGTTTAGGTATGTGCTAAGTACTTTTTTTCTCTATTTTAACATCCATCCTCGCTCAGAGTAGAAAAAAAAGTAAAAATAAAGAAAAATTGAGTACATCTATATAAAAAAAAATGATAGATAAACAAATAACATGAAAAAATAGATTTGTTGTGGTGTCTTGAAATCATTCTTCGGGCAAAATAAGTCTTCATTTCAGCGGTTGCGAAGGAAGGAAGAGGGTGCCGCCTTGCATACAGATGGCGAAGCATTCATTGTTTTCTTCCTCCTCCCGGTATAATACTTGTGCTCCGAGGATGGAAAAAGGGACACATTGAAAGAAAGAAGGACGTACAAAGTGGCGGGGTCTAAGGGTGGAAGAAGAGACAACAGAGAGAGAGAAGTGAGAGGTGGATGAACTGAAAAGGTGAAAGAAGGAGAAACACTATTCTTAGAGAGAGGAAAAATGTAGGAAGAAGAGACAAAATAAAAATATATATATATATAATGGGATATAGTGGGAAAAATATAATATGGTAGAAAAAAACTCATAAAAAAATTCAGGAAAAAATGCTGGAGGAAAGGAAAGATATAATGTGAACGACTGGAACGACCGTAGAAAGGAAATTGAACAGGTAATATTAGGAAAAAAAGAGCCTGTACGGAAAATGTGACAGAAAATGGAATGGAAGATGAAGTGAAGCCTAAGGCGAGTGTTATATAAAGTGTGAGACTAATTCAAGGAGACTTTACCTGTGCTTACCTGTGAAGCATGAAGAAATCACACTTATAATGGGCAAGAAAGAGGAGGAAAAAAAAAAAAAGAGTAGTTCGAAGATTAATAAGGTACTCAAGTAAGAGAGCTATAGAGAGATTGATAAAATGACGTGAAAAGAAAGAACTTATTCGTAGGAAAAAATAAGGTACTTGTGTAAAAAGAACTACATGTAGCAAGAAAGCAATATAAGGTAGAGCAGGAAGCTAGTAAGGCTGTAAAAAGTAGGTTAATCTTTATCAAGAATCTTATCCTCCTGAAGATATATTTTGTGGTGATGCGTATATATGTATTACACAAAAATATGTATTGGTGATGGTGGTGTGTGTGTGTGTGTATGTGTGTGTGTATGTTTCTGTGTCAGCATGTGCGTGGGTTTATCTATATGTGTATTTGTATGTGTATTTGTGTGTATGTGTATGTGTATGTGTACATGTATATATATATCCTTCGTACACAAACTTTGCCTTGCTTTACTGATTCCACTAGTCAATAACTCATTGGAAGACTATATATTTTCGCAATGTTTATTTTCCACTACGGGAGTTATCGACTTAGGTTCAATCAGTAAACGTATGACACATGATACTTCAACTCTAAATTAGAAACGGGTCCTGCTAGTATTTTGAGAGAGAGAGAGAGAGAGAGAGTGAGAGAGAGAGAGAGAGAGCAAGAGAGAAGATTAGTCTATACTTGTGTGAGCTTTTCTTTTCCCTATTCAAAGAGCGATACAACAATGGATTAGTGTGGTACTATTTTTGACTTACCGATATGTAACGGTGAATCCTTAACACATTCCTGAACTACTCAACGAAATATCTTATCAGACCTATTATCTCTCTCTCTCTCTCTCTCTCTCTCTCTCTCTCTCTCTCTCTCTCTCTCTCTCTCTCTCTCTCTCTCTCTCTCTCTCTCTCTCTCTCTCTCTCTCTCTCTCTCTCTCTCTCTCTCTCTCTCTCTCTTTCAGTGTTTTAGTATTTTTTCTAGCTCCTTTCCTTATAAAGCTTAGATTCGTTTTATTGTTGTCTTTGTATATACCATTTTTTCACTTGCAATCTTATTATTTCAGTGTGTTCTTCCTTCAATCCATTACCATAGTTGTCTTCTGTTTGCCTGCTCAAATTTTGGTGTTAAGTAAGCCTTTGTTCTCCTTACTTAAATATTTCCTGATTCCTGCTGCGTTGTATTGTTCTATATTTGTTTATTTTTATTGCTAAATAGTTAATGCTTCTATTATATTTATTCATGTTTTCGTTTATTCATTCATTTATTTATCGTGTTATCTTTTATTTGTGTGTGTAATTGTGTGGTTTGGTGTGTGTGGTCACCTTCGTATGCTACATTTTTACCGCCAGTATTGTGAGATAAAATATAGTGTAACAGATAATAACACCTT
>JAPQNM010000003.1:39804633-39834633 GCA_029783475.1 Metacarcinus magister
AACATGATCCAACCTAACATAAGATTGTGAAGGAAGAGGGCTGATATCTGAATCAAGAGGGAGTGGAGTGGAGTTGAGGTGCTCTACTTCAGGAGTTGAAGGGAATGTAATTGGCGTTTTGTTAAGTTTCGTGGAATTGTCGTTGTTCTTTGTCTGGTGATTTATAAATTATTTGTGTATGGAATTTCCCCGCTCTGCTTTATGCTGAAACTATTTTTTAGGTTATCTGATGATAATGATAATGATGAGGATGATGTTGATGACTAACATCATGATCATGATAATCATGATTATCACGATAATCATGATGATCATAATGAGAATTATCATGATGATCATGGTCATCATGATGATAATCTGATGATCATCATGATCATTATGGTAATCATCATCATGATCATCATCATGAATGGGAAGAAAAGTCTAGGATAATATGTTCTCTCTCTCAGACACACACACACACACACACACACACACACACACACACACACACACACACACACACACACACACACACACACACACACACACATACACACACACATACACACACACATACACACACACACACACACACACACGCACACACACACACACACACACACACACACACACACACACACACACACACACACACACGAGAGAGAGAAAGAGAGAGAGAGAGAAAGAGAGAAAGAGAAAGAGAAAGAGAGAGAGAGAGAGAGAGAGAGAGAGAGAGAGAGAGAGAGAGAGAGAGAGAGAGAGAGAGAGAGAAAGAGAGGAAGAGAAAATAAAGGTGTAATGAATAGCAGAACTGCCTGGTAATCTCTTAGTGTTGGACTGGTAATCCTGCGTCCTCCCCCATACCTGCATCCCTTCCTCCTCCTCCTGATCCTGCGCCACCCCCTCCCAAGTCCTTTGCCCCAGCGTTACGTCCACTCTTCAGTAGAGATTTCGTGAGGTGTTTTGTGTGGTGCTTGAGAGCTTTTATGGATCAAAATTGTCCTACGTGTGGGAGGCAAGCTTTAGGAAGGGTACGCCCCGGGTAGTAAGGTGACAGTTTAGTGTTAAGCTTGGCCTTGCATTTTTATCACCTTCCCTTTTCTTCATAAGCGTATCGCAAGAAGGCATTATTGTTAAGCGGGAGAGTGATGGTGTGGGTGGCTTGGTGGATGAGAAGGGGGAGAGGAAGTCTGGATGGAGGTGAGCGGCAGTAAAGATGGTGTTGGGGGCTTTATGCACTAAGCCGATTTCGTCCGTGCTGGAGTGGAATTGGTGCCGGAGACCAGCTGGTGCAGGGGAAGAGTGGTGGCAGCCTTGTCGTGTCACCTCTCCTTTCCTTTTTCCCTCCCCAGCAAACACACACACACACACACACACACACACACACACACACACACACACACACACACACACACACACACACACACACACACACACACCTTTCCTTCACACTAATTGAGTTTTATTCGCTTTCTATCCGATATACTCCTGCTCCCAGTCTCTTTAATTCGGTCTAATGCATATTCAGATGTCTACTTACCTGGCTAAGCAGATTTAGCCTGCTACCTAAACCTATTTATCCAGAAAACAATACAAAAAATGCCTATGGTTCCTGCCGTCGTTCAGCCTTCATCAAGGCCGCTTCAGGGTGAGTGAATGAGCAGGAACAGGACGAAATATGTTATTGACGAACATGCATCAGTGAACGGATGAAAAACCGAGTCACTCCTCCTTCCGGCTTTGACAAGAGAGGTTACCTTTCTGAACAACAATATTCCCTTCACGTTAGGATTTTACTGTATGTTCACGCACAAAAAGTACTAAGAGAAATTTGTCTCACCTACTCAAGGCAGCTCTTGGGCGCCTCACACTTACCATCTATTTTCTTCATCCGTGTCTAAACCTTTCTTAAGAATATTGACATTATTTGCACTTACCACATGCTTGCTGAGTATGCTCCACTCCTTTACTACCCTTATTAATAAACACATTTTTCTTATTTTTTTCCTGAATTTGAACTTCTCTAGGTTGAAACCATTTGTTTGTGTTCTAACTTGCTTTTTGACTATGAGAACCTTGTTTATATCTCCTCTGTTGAAACCCTTGACCCATTTAAACACCTCTATCATATCTCCCCTTACCCTAAGACTTTCTAAAGAGTGCAGATTGAGGTGTTTTAGTTTATCCTTGAATGTTAGGTTCCTTTCTTTGTACTGTTTCTAGCTTATCAAAGTCCATTTTATAGTACGGAGACCAGAACTACACATCATAATCTAAATGAGACCTAACTAACGCTAGGCTGATCATTTATACACGTTCTTGGCGATAAAACTCAATACTCTGTTAGCTTAATTTCTGACACTAATACACTGCTCTCTAAGCCTCAGGTTCTGACTCCCAACACACCTAAGTCTTTCTCTGAGTTCAATTTTCGAGAGAGAGAGAGAGAGAGAGAGAGAGAGAGAGAGAGAGAGAGAGAGAGAGAGAGAGAGAGAGAGAGAGAGAGAGAGAGAGAGAAAGTGAGGATCTTGTTTAGTGAGGAGAAAATAATAAAACAGATGTATACGCTCATGACTAATCCTGAAGCTGGTAGGGAGTGACAAAAGGGAAGAGAGGAAACTGCTTGATGTCCTTCTCTTCTTTCTCTTTATCCTCGGCTTTCTTTTCCCCTTTCTCTTATTCTTCTCCCTCTTTATCTTACTCCATCCCTTCCTTCATTCCCTCTTTATGCTCTTCCTCCTATTCTTTTTTTTTTCTCCTTCTCTTCCTCCTCCTCCTCCTCCTCCTCCTCCTCCTCCCATTGTGTAGTTTATCACGAATAGCCTCTTTAGCTCCAACATATTTGCTGATGTTTGTTCTTTCTTTGTGATCCTTTATATTCACTTCCTTTTCCTCATGCTCCACTTCTTCCTCCTCCTCCTCCTCTCTTCCTTCTTCTCTTTTTCCTCGTTATCCTCCTCTTGCTCTTTCATCAATAGCAGCAACATTGTCATTATTTTGTAAAGTTTTTTTGATAAGTGTTCTACCAATACGTACACACACACACACACCTACACACACACACACACACACACCTACACACACACACACCTACACACACACACACACCTACACACACACACACACACACCTACACACACACACACACCACACACACACACACACACACACACACACACACACACACATACACTTAACAAAATACTCCAGCTTGTTCACTGTGTTCATTTCCTCATAGCGTCGATAAGGAAGCTGCAAAAACAACAATTTCCCACGGACGGATATTGGTATTAAGAGCCCGGAGCGATATTCTGTCTTTGTCGTGTGTGTGTGTGTGTGTGTGTATGTGTGTGTGTATGTGTGGGTGTGTATGTGTGTGTGTGTTTACTTTTACAGAAATGAGTAGTATACGTAAGTGAATTTCTGTGTCATTTTTATGTATGTTAAACTCTTTTTCAATGATAATCTAACTTCTTTTTTTTCCCAAGTGTCGATTGAAACACTTTTGCCAACGTGAAATATTAGAGTAAGACATCTATGAAGAGCTTAGAGTAACTGGTTCTTATACGTAGGCTACCCAGTATTGGAATTAGCTTGTGTCTGTACTTTTTCTGCTTGAGTTTAATGCAGTAAATTTCATGAACAAACCTATAATTACAATGCTAAACAAACTTTTCTTCTTCTCCTCCTCCTTCTCCTCCTCCTCCTCCTCGACTTTTTCCTTTCTGCCTCCTCCCTTCCTTCTCCCTTCTTCCCCTTCTTCACTCCTTTCCTGCCTCATTCAAGTCCACCTTCACCAGCTCCAAAACCTTTATTACCCCCTCCAGGCCTTCCTCCCTTCCTTCCTTCCTCCCCTCTCTCCCTAAAGTGTCTTCCAGCTCCCCTCAAACTTATTCCCGCGTCAAAGACCACTTCCCTCACTGAAAAATGTTTTGATCTTCACCAAAGGGTTTAATTCCTTTTCAGAGGCTTTACCTATGTTCCTTCCTTCCATCCCTACCACACACTACTCCCTCCGCAAAGATTCCGCCCGCCAATAGCTCCTCTTCCTCCCTTAAATGTCCTTTTCTTCTATCTCTCACACACTTCCTCCCTCTGTGGCCATGGAGGGAGGAAGAGAGGAAGAGGGGAGAGAGGGAGAGGGGGAGAGGGGAGAGGGGAGAGGGGAGAGGAAGAGTCCACCATCTCCCTCCCTTCACACCCCCCCCGCCTTCCATCCCTCCCATTTCCCACGACTCCTTACCGGTAATCCTCCTGAAGATCTCGGTTCGGTGAATCTTTCTTAACGATTCTTAAACCACCTGAGTGATTTTGTTGGTGTGTGTGTGTGTGTGTGTGTGTGTGTGTGTGTGTGTGTGTGTGTGTGTGTGTGTGTGTGTGTGTGTGTGTGTGTGTGTGTGTGTGTGTGTGTAGCATACTTATCATTCATTTATTATCCGGAATGACTATGACATCGGTATCCTGGTTATCATGATGACCAACACTCGACAATGTATAAAATGTTTGTCATTTCGCTGCCATGTTGCTGACGTCAATGGAATGTTATAAGAAAAGTAAAGATAATAATGGAAGTAAATTTACAAGGCGTTTGGGATATGGCAGAATTTTAAATTTGGAAGATAAGATAAACCAACTGAACTCAATCTTAAAAGATGAAAATGACTTAATGTCTCTTCAACTCACAGAAGAAGCAAAATCGCTTCTAATAATTGTTTTTAAGTAATTTGTATCATCACTTTTTTAGTAGATGGGAGGGTAGCATCTTAGCAGGCATTTTTCAAACAATCTGAAACTTTAAGGCTTCTTCTAATTAATTACATAAAATAGAATACAAATACTACCATATCAGCGACCGTTTTTGTGCGTACAATTTAATAATAGATCCTTTTAGGTTCAAAAAGGTAGCAATAAAAAGAAGACACCACATATATTTGATCATGCCCTCTCTCGCTCTCATCTTTTCCATTTTCTCTCCTTCGGAAACACCGTCTCCCTCCTCCTCACCCATGGTCTGGTCGAGTTCAAAGAACAACAGCGCGTCTGTGTGGAGGGTAATATCCGAGCGTCAGTTCCGCTTGGTGTGTCAAAAGGCTGTGATGGACGGTGACCTCTGAGAACCCGCCGGTCAATCCACATATTGTGTGCAAGGGGAGTCCACGAGTTTCTCTTTTAACCCTTGTGTTCCTCTGCTGGTGAGGAACAAGTTCGTCCGTTTTACCGACGTACTAGAGCATCACACTTTCAAATACAATAACAAAAGTAAGAATTGTAAATAAAAAGAAATGAAACTGTGAAGAGAAAATTAGAAACCATCACGTTTTCTCATGAATTCATTAAAAACCACTATAGTTTCCTTTTTCAGAGTTTTATGTTGCTATTTCACTGGACAGCTAATGTTATGATGAATAGTTTAAGTAATGTTGGCACGATACTTAATATGTTTATAGTTCGAAGCGTAAGTGTGAGTGTGTGAGTCTGTGTGAGTGTGGTAAGTGTGGGTTCGGGTCGCTTCGCTCGGATCTGAAGCTTGAGATTCATCGTAAAGTTTTACCCAAGGGTCTCGAATCTAGTTGTTTGTTCTGAAGCCCCGAACCTAAATGACAAATAAAAATAAAAAGTGCCCGCGTGTTCACTTGTGAAATTTCTTGTTTTATATTTCGTTTACTTGTTGTTTCGTTGTGGTAGCACTTTGCGAGTGAGGTGTTACTATCATTACATCCTCAAAGAGTGTTCCCCACGGATAGGAAGCAGGCATGCTGGCCCCAAGAACTGTATCCTTCTTAGCTCCTGGTCACTCAGTGTGTCACTCCAGTGTGTGCACAGCTGGTGACTCCGTCTGGCACGCTCGTTAACTGGTGTGTGTTGCAGCTGATCCCTGATGTTGCTACATGCTTGTGTATGGCAAGCGTATCATTCCATACTCCCTCAGTGTCTACGTGAGATGTTGTAGTACTACCATCTGTCTCTGCGTTGGATGCTGCTAATCCACGCGCACCCACAATCTCCGTAATCACATACCACAATGCAAATATTTATTTCCATGTGTCTATGTAAATATTAATTTATAATATGTACTTGTCATCTCTTATTTTTTTGTGAACCTCAGGTAAGCCACACAGTTTGTTTAAAGGACAAAGTGGAGTTAGTTAGTCAACAGATGTCACCTTAATTCATGACATTTCTTACTGTTCTAATATGTTGACTTTATTGATTTTTGAAGCAAGTTAATTTTTTTCTTATGGACACGTTAACAAACATATGCTTGCGATATCAATGTTTTTTTAGGGAGTTCAAAGGCAGCATATCTGTGTGAAAGTAACATTTCTTACTTAAGTCGGTTCGGTAAGCATGAAATACACTCAAGTTGATTATAAATGCAACTGGTGATACAAGTAGATTGCATTTATGGAATACATTAGTGTTTTAATGCAGGTATTTTAGCACAATAATTCCCTGCTGATCTAAGAGATTCTAGTTTAGTTTAGTCATTTCCTCTGATGTTTGTTTGCCTTTATGTGTCAGAACGTCAGGACCACAACGAGGACCTTCACACCATCCCTCACTACATGGTCGTTGCATTTCCTAGACGAAGTTAATGAGCAGTAATTGGTTTGATGTTTTACCGTGCAACACGCATTTATTTGCCACTTGAAAGGTGTTCTATAGGGATATTGTCAGAGTTGAACGCGATTGACTTGCCTGCAACAACCCCTTTAATCCCTCCATTAACGACCTGGTAATGAGGTAATCACGCTCATTAAAAACGAAACATGAGGTGATTATCATGCGACAGGAATTAATTAAGAACCAAAGCTCGTGTGCAGAAGTAATTGTAAGCGGTGAAAGGTGGTGAATGTCCTGTAAAGAGCGTGGGGTGAAAAGTGGCCAACGCTGCCAGACGTGCAAGCGACGTCACACACACACACACACACACACACACACACACACACACACACACACACACACACACACACACACACACACACACACACACACACACACACACACACACACACACACACACACTGCAGTAGTAACTTTTCGATGTGTCACGTGGTAATTCCATTGTATGAAAGGTTCCACTTTACTCTTAAATGTTTCACTCTACTCCATCAAACACTTGGAGGAAGCAGGCAACAGAAGAACGTGGTGTTATGCCTTGTGTTTCCTCTATATTCTTCTATTGCATTACTCCATCGGTCATGCATATACTCCATAAAGGGTTATTAATTCCTGGTGTTGTTTTTATCCCACAACAGTCGTACCGTATGATCCTGTATGGAACTTTTTTATTTATTTATACATGGATTTATTTTCATTTTAGAACTGGGAGCTCGTAACCTAGTGACGGTCTGATATCTTCACATACAGTAAGTGTCGTCAGTGTTAATTACCTTAGTTGTATTTATATGGACAGTATTTGGCCAGGGGACTTCTGTCTTGAAATTATTGTAAATATTGTTGAAACCCATTTTACGTTTGGTCCTGGTCATTTATAAGTGTTTGCATAACAATTCAGAGTAGCGTGACTGAGTAAATGACAGATATTCTTGACAAACCTTGCTCACGTGACATATACAAAGTGTCTGAGTTTCTGTCGTATTCAAGGAAGTAGAGTTATGCAGGAAGGTTGTAGGCTGATATAGAGTGAAAAACAGCTTACCTATCAACGTGACAGTCAATACGACAAGAATATATCTATTCGCAGAAAAAAAGTCGTAAATATGAAGACTAACTCCGTACTAACTGTGGAATCGTTTGAATGAATGATGAATGCGAATCTTTGCTTCGAACTTTTTGCAAATATTCACTGCATGGACCTTATATTTGAAAACACAAGTATTATACGCGGAATTTAAGATGATGATAAGTGAGGATTATAACAAGAAAAATATTGATGTTTATAAATAATGATGATTATAATAATAATCATAATAATATAATTAATAGTTGTAATATTGGTATTGATAATGATAATGATCTCTTATATCATACCAATATACCTTCGCCTGTTTACCCCTGAGGTTGTGGCGGATACCATTTCTGGTGTTTGAGCAAGGGAAGCACCTGATCCCCAGACACATACATACTCAACCACTCACACTCACACACAGGGCAGGACTTCCAGCCTTCCACTCCTGCCGGGATTGCAAGATCACAACCCCTCGGCGTACTGCCCGTCTCTATTTTCTGCTAAATGAGCACGGGCTACAGGGTGGAAGGAGACAAACCTAAATTGTCTCCTCCCGACCGAGGAATCGAATCCGGAATCTCTCAGATTTGAACCGAGCAAACCATTACACTACCGGGTCACAATGATAATGATATTGATAATAATAATCATACAAGTAATAATGATAATGATGATAATGGTAATGAAAATTATGGAAATATAATATAAAGTAATATTGATGATAATGTTAGTATCATCATCATTATCATTGCTATTATTTTCATTATTAGAATTATCATTATCATTATCATCATTGTAATAGTAGTGGTAGTAGCAGCAGTAATAGCAGCAGCAGCAATAATCATGTAAATATCGTCTTGCTGAAACCAGTGCAAATTCAACGACTGAGATGGGCGTACACACTTCACTGAAAAGGAAAACTTCTAATTATTCACCTCGTGCTTCTCATTCGTCCTTAAAGGTGACGAGGCGTTACCGATAACTAGGTTTGCCGCTAAATCAACAGTTCATAGTAGCCGAGGTGAAAGCTATCTACGAGTCACCTCTCCCCCGTCTCTCTCTCTCTCTCTCTCTCTCTCTCTCTCTCTCTCTCTCTCTCTCTCTCTCTCTCTCTCTCTCTCTCTCTCTCTCTCTCTCTCTCTCTCTCTCTCACTCTCACTCTCACTCTCTTCACTTCGTCAGCCTTCCTAGTGAGCAAGAGTCGTTCACCTTGACACTATTAGGACGCAGACTGACTCGCCTGAAATAATTTGCATCAGGTGGAGCTCACTTCATCACCATCCGAGTTGCCGCACCTCATTAGACCCGCAGCTTGTCCCCTTTCCCTCCTACCTAACACCCTCTTACAGCACCTCTGCCTATCACTATTCTATTCACATTTCCGTATATCTCATCATCTTCTCATTTCCTCATAGCATGGGATGGTGAGTGGTGAAAGGGAGTGATGGGTTATGATGAGGATTGTGATTGTAGTGCTGGTGGTGATGGTGGTGGTAGTGGTGCTATGTACTGTAGTTCTATCAAGCATTCTGTTATAACATAAACATTGTAAAATAATCATATAAAAAGCTACTATTTTGATACTGGTATGTATTGTCGTTTCTCTTCTTCCTTCTCCTCTTGCTCCCTCTCCTCCTCCTCTTGCATCTTTTCCTCCTCCTCCTCCTCCTCCTCCTCCATCTCCTCTTCCTCACAATCTGCCGTAATGTTGCATATATGCATGTTCTCTACAATTACTTTCAGTGTTGTTTCTCCTCTGATCCTGCCGAGTGTGTGTTTCCTTCCATCATAATTGTCTTGCTCTACAAACTGTTCTATTTATTCGCATCCTTGTTATGTCAATCTTAACAACAATAATTCATGTTTCAGTAAGACTTTTTTTCGTACTCAAAATGTTTCCAGTATTTTCCTTGTTTATGTATTCCTCCTTCGAGTGTGTGATTTATATTTACAATGTGTCCACGTCAATCCCGGCAAGAACAATTATGTTATGTTTAAAAAACAGTTGAGGATTTGTCCGACGTAACCTTTCAAAACGACCACTCTTATATCCCCCTTTTTCTTTTCCTCCACCACCTGAAAGGACGAACCAGTGAGTTATTCAGTTAACTTAGGCAAGTCTTGCACACCTGCTTATCTTGTGACATTAATTCGATGGCTTGGGAAGTGTAAGAGAGACAGGTCAAGGCTGGGAAAAGGTTTAAGATAACGTGTTCTGAAACAAATTGAGGCTCCACTCATTCACTTGTCAAACTACTTTACAATTCGTTTCCTCCAATTCTACATAAAGTTTCTAAGTATAGCTTTACTCTTCTTGATAACGTGTAACCACGCACACACACACACACACACACACACACACACACACACACACACACACACACAGACACACACACACGCACACACACACACACACACACACACACACACACACACACACACACACACACACACACACACACACACACACACACACACACAGAAGGTATTGTTTTGAAGTCGCGTCCTTCCAGCCCCCCACCACATACAACTCAATTACTACCGTAAATAACAGGCTGATTGGCGCAACTGAATTGAATTGCTCAGGAAAACATCTGTGCTCGATCATATGCCAGGAAAAAACACGTGCGTGAGGTGTGATGGTAAGCCAAGCCAAGGTTGTTGATATGAGGCAGCTGATGTGGTTATGTTTATTTTCTATCAATGCTGAGTGTATTGAAGGAAAGTATGTGTGTGTGTGTGTGTGTGTGTGTGTGTGTGTGTGTGTGTGTGTGTGTGTGTGTGTGTGTGTGTGTGTGTGTGTGTGTGTGTGTGTGTCATTGTTGAATAAATAAGAAAGTTTTTTATTTGTAGGATCTGCCAGCATCAGTGTGACCTATTGACACATATATGCTCTTACACTTACACTTTAGGGTGAACACACGCACACACACACACACACACACACACACACACACACACACACACACACACACACACACACACACACACACACACACACACACACACACACACACAGACACCCACCCACATACACACATCACAGGCACATACATTTTTTTTATCTCTCTCTCTCTCTTCACAACAATAACAACAGCATGAGCGTTTGGAAAGAAATCAAGTTTACATCTAATGACGTACACTTCAGAGGACAAATATAAAATGTAACCCTACCATTATTTTTCTTCCTGTTTACCTCTTCTGTTCCATTTTCCACCCTGGCTCCCCTCCTCACTTCAAGAGCCGTGCCACTCTTCGCCCCGCCTGTCTGAGCCTACTGGCTGGCTGGCACATCAAAGCCTGCCACAAGTTGCCCTTCAATCCCCAACACAAAGGTGGTGAAGGTAAACAGACAGACACACACAGACAGACAGACACAGAGAGAGAGAGAGAGAGAGAGAGAGAGAGAGAGAGAGAGAGAGAGAGAGAGAGAGAGAGAGAGAGAGAGAGAGAGAGAGAGAGAGAGAGAGAGAGAGTTACATTATTTTTTTTTTCATTTTTATAATCGTTTTTATTATTATTATTATTATTATCATTATTATTATGATAATGTTAATAATCATAATCATAATCATAATCATAATAACAATGACAATGATAATGATTATTATTATCATTATTATTATTATATTATTGTTATTATTATTATTATTATTATTATTATATTATATCATCATAATTGTTATTTTTATTGTTACTATTATCATTATTATTGTTTTTATTATTATTTTTTTATTAGTATCTATTATTATAATTATTATCAGCACTATTATGATAACTATCATTATAGATTTTTTTTACCAATATTATTATCATTATTATTATCATCATTGCCATTATCATGTAATTTCTATTATATTATCATTGTCATTATGATTATCATTTTCATTATCATTATCAACATTATCATTATTGCCAGCAGTTAAACTGTTGCTTAGCCAACAAATGCATTAAAGTTACTAAATAATACTGAAAAATATTTGGTCCTCATACATGTTAATCCATACTTAACAAGTAATATATCTTCACATTTGTACTCTAACAAGTGATCATTTCATATATATATATATATATATATATATATATATATATATATATATATATATATATATATATATATATATATATATGCATGTACAACAAATAAGGGAAAAAAAGAGGATATGCATTCAAGACTGAGATCAATTTGTTAAATGTTTGAGTACATAATTATGGATGACTCTCTAAGGATGGAAATTGCCTGTGATTTACTCAGAAACTCTACAATGTTTTTTGTTCATGAAACAAAACGAGGGAAAATGCACTTCAGAATCTGTTAAGGAAGGAACACATGTACATACGTATTATACACTAGTTATACAAATTCCAACAAAGAAAAGAATTATGGAGTGGAGGCATAGTGATGTTAACAGGCATAGAGTACGAATCTTAATGACACCTGCGTTGGCCAAGAGAATGAACACCGTTATTTACAAAAACAGATGAGCTATTGCTATAAATTTTAAATGTAAACCAAGATTCCTTACTTCAAACAATCTCTTTTCAATTTCGTCATCGAATCTGGAAACGAGTTAGAACATATTATTAGGACACTACAGAAATGTAATCGTAAGGTGTGGCCAGAATGTACGGGAAGGAAACAAATGTTGAATGAATGACCAATTTTCTAAAATATGAAATTATTAGTCTGTGTGAGAATAGTTTTTAAAACATCTAAGAGATATGCTTCCTTAAAGAAGATCTTTGAATGAAATATTAATCTGGAAGGAAAATTTCTCGCTTAACAAAGTGAAAATATAGTAAGGGAATTATTCCCTAAGAAATACAATTGAAATCATATATAAATCCAAAAACAGGAAGTTTGCAAGTTATAAACATATGATACAATTGACCTACAGATACAAGAGAGAACATCACGAATATTGATAAACTAAAGTTACAATGATTTTGGCCAACTCTAAGGAAAATGAATAGTGACAGTCAGGCCAAGAAATGCATCAAACCAACAGCCGCACACACAGGATGGAAAGGTACAGTTGTGTCTCGAGGAAGTCGGATGAAATGTTTGTCGTATGGTTTTACACCCTACCTTATGGGAACTGATAAACACCTATTATTATCATTACTATTATTGGTTGTAGTATTAATAGTATTAGTATTAGTATTAGTTGTAGTTGTAGTTTTTTTGTATTTGTAGCTGTAGCTGTAGTTGTTGTAGTTGCAGTTGTAGTTGTTGTAGTTGTAGTAATGGTGATAATGGAAAAATTAGTAGTAGTTGAGGTAGTAGTGGTTATAAAAGTAAAATTGTTCGTGTTATAAGTATTAGCAGCAGACGTAGTAGTCGTAATAGTAGTAGTAGTAATGAGATCTTCATTTAACACCTTAAGAAAGGTTACAAGACATCCAAATCAGCAGAAAGGTACATTTTCTCTCTATTTATCTATATCTATCTATCTCTCTCTCTATCTATCTATCTATTTTTTTTTCTATCTATCTATCTATCTATCTATCTATCTGTCTATTTATCTATCTTTCTATCTTTATCTCTTTTTTTTTCTCTCTCTTTCTCTCACTCTCTTTTATAGATCATGTCAATATCTGTTGTTCTTTCTACTGATGTGTTCAAGGACTGCCACTTGTGCCATGCCATCCCTTTCTAGACGACCACACCCTCTCGCAACCTTGTTTCTGGAGAGCTGTGAGTGAGGTAGAGTCAGCAGAGGCAGGAGCTGGGTAGAGTAATCCGGTGCTCGTCCCAGAAGTCAGCCGCGTGAAACTTAATCTTAATGCACTTAGGGGCTTAGGGATGTATGAGGCCTTTGAGGTGGGGGTTGGGGGTAAGAAGTGGGGTTTGGTTGTCCGTAAGGTTACTTGTCTCCTCCCTTTCATTCTCTCTTCTCTTCTCCCCATCCATCTCGTATACTCCCAAGATACCAAGAACACCCAATTCCCTTCCTGTGTCTCGATTACATTCCCATTTTTGTGTTTATGTCTTTTAACTCCCTCTGTCTGTCTGTCTATCTGTCTGTTTGTATGTATATGTATGTATGAATGTATGCAAGTGTGTATCTCTCCCTCTCTCTCTCTTTCTTACTTTCTAATAGGAGTAAATTAGTGTAACTTAAGGAAACAACTGGCATTACACTGGAAGCATGGCGGCGGAATCCCTAGACTAATACGGATAAAGTAATCAACATCTTCAAGGAGAAATAGTATTCAGTGAAATTGTGCAGACCAAGAAGTCACAGGAAGGTCACCTGGGACGGGTAAATGTTGTAAGGCACTTGAACAAACCTTAATATCTGACGGTAAATGTGATACGAATCCACACTCACCTTAATTTTTGGAGCACAGTCGTCTATTCCTGGGTCTAAAGGAGCGCTCCGTCACTTGAATCACCAGTACTAGCCCCAAAAAATTAAGTTAAGACCCAGGAAAAGCTTGAACAGATGATACAATTCCTTCAAGACATCAAGGCTATCAACATATAAAGTTCATATATTCTTTAAACTTGTAGAGCACGTGCATTAGTTACTTTTGATTACGTATGCTATTAGTACCGTTGACTCTAGGTTAAGGACAGACTACTTAGCTTGAATTCTAGGGTCTGTGTGGTCTTGAGTTTCAATTTATTCCTTCGTTTCCTTTCTCTTATACGCAAAATATAACCTTATATACGTCTCCTTTAAGTCTTGATCTAAACATCTCTCTCTCTCTCTCTCTCTCTCTCTCTCTCTCTCTCTCTCTCTCTCTCTCTCTCTCTCTCTCTCTCTCTCTCTCGCTCTCGCTCTCGCTCTCGCTTTCTTTTTCTTTTTCTCTTTCACACACACACACACACACACACACACACACACACACACACACACACACACACACACACACACACACACACACTCACCGCCTGAAGCATTGAATGTGAACTGAGGGAAAAGCCGCACAGTATAAATATAAAACTAAATTCTTCTGGGAGAGTTGGTGGGGTGGGGGAAACTAATTTTGGCGATAATTGGCATCGGTCCCACTTGCAGCCTCCCCCCCCTGCCTGCCCTCTCCCTGTGATTTTGTTTTAATTGGTAGAGAACAGGTTTGGTCGAATTTCAATGCACATTTCGTTGCTACTATAGGCTTTTCACGGGTGAATATCGTGCAAATACTGAAGAAGAGGGTAAGAGTGAGATTGAATTGAATGGAATAAAATGGATTGATTGATTGATTGATGGGGGTAAAGAATGGTACTGTGACTATGGGATGGGTGAGGTTTATAGGGTTTAATAGGTCTGCTATACGATTATTACTGTCATTGTTATGTTGACTCGTGCAGCAGTGTACGTGCATATATCTGTATGATGATATAGTATTTAATAGTAACGTAACTGGGGATGGTAATGGTAATGATGGTAATGGTAATTATAGAAAGGATATATGATCATAATGACAACAAGATCAATTCCATCAACACTAGATAATAATGATGATTAGAATAATAGTAATAATGATAATAATAATAATAATAAAAATAATAATGGTAATGATAATGATAATAATAATAATAATGATAATATATATATAGCCTATAAGAATAAAAATATAGTAATAGTAGTAGTAGCAGTAGCAGTAGTAGTAGCAGTAGCAGTAGTAGTAGTAGTAGTAGTAGTAGTAGTAGTAGTAGTAGTAGTAGCAGTAGCAGTAGCAGTAACAGTAATAGTAATAGGTGTTTCAGTGTATGTATCAGCAGCAGGTGTCGTCGTCGTCGTCATTGCCTTGAGGATGAGCACCAGACAACCAGCGAAACAAAGAATCGTCCAAACACGCTGAAGAGGGATATGAAAACAAGGAGTAATTCAGGTGCTACGACATCAGAATAACAGTTGTAGCGAGCCAGCAAGGTATATATTTCCTTGAGGAGGGAACAAGGCAGCTGATACCTGTGTTTACCTGCGGGACACACCTGAGCCCCGAGTTACGACCAGCGACTCTCTCATATAATGCGTTTCTCAGATGTTGCCGCGCGCGGAACGACTACACAACCCTTTTCAACTTAAGAGAAGAGATTAACTCGAAGGGAAATACTCTACAGCAGGTATTAGCCCGGTAAACTACAATACCATGACAGGCTTTTACATTGAAGTTATTACCATACCTAGTAAAAGACACTTAGTGGAGCCTCCCTTAAACAGGAGACAACTACTTGCTTGACTACTTCTTTCCCTTCATTGTCGTTTAGAAGGCTTATGTATTTGCTCCTCACATGGTAATGCTGGGCAGCTGGCGTTAAGGAGCTGGACAGAAAGACGGTAATTCTGCGAGATACCCTCTTTAATCCCAGACCCATTCCTGCGGGCGTTCTACCAAGGATATCTATTCGAAGAAAATGTAATATGCGTCTTAATTTCCTCAAGCAATACTCGCGGTGACACGTAATTTGCGGAACACGAAGATAAAGCATGAGGGAAATGGGAAGATGACCAGCGTTGAGAAGAGGCTGTGATGGCCACGGTCTTTCTGTGTGCTGGGTAGCCATTCCGGGGGAAGAGGTAGTAGTAATGTGCGGGTGAGGAAAGGCGATGAGGTGGAGAGAAAGGGAAAGTGAGAGAGAGAGAGAGAGAGAGAGAGAGAGAGAGAGAGAGAGAGAGAGAGAGAGAGAGAGAGAGAGAGAGAGAGAGAGAGAGAGAGAGAGAGAGAGAGAGAGAGAGAGAGAGACTGACTTACAATTATATGTTCTCGGTCGTTATTTGTACGTCAGGGGAGCTGGAAAATTTGAATGTTACAGTTTAAAAGGTTATTGGGCAAGTAAACATTTTCAGCCGGTGATTTTTTTTTCGTCATGAATAAAGAATAAAATTACACTTTGGACTCTGATAGTTTACGGCAGTCTACGGTAAGCTGATGTATTATTTACCAACTCACCTGGTTTACGGACCCTATGTACCCTTTTATACCTTTATCCATGTGTACGTACAGCCTGTGATGAAGGAGTGAGGTGTTGTTTATAGCCTTAGGGGCGCTATCATCCCGCAGTGGTTCGTTTAAGTCATGACCACCGTGGCGGATGAAGCTAATTGGAAACAAGAGGTAGTTAAAGCAGTTTATTATTGTTGTTTTTTTGTTCCAATTATTGTTTTCGTCTATTATGTTAGATTTTAGTGAGACATTAATCACTTAAAATATTACTAATTTTTGGAGGAAGAGAAAATATACATCTAAAAAAAAATGGGCAAATCATAAAACACAATTATGATGAAAATAAATAGATGAATGCTGAAAAAAATAGATGCACCAATATTTAGGTAAACCCATAGATAGAAAAATCGATAGATATACAAATAGAAAGGTAAATGCATATCTACATCCATAATGAAACCCACAATACCGTCTTGGTGATGAAGGTAAGGTACTGGGAGACAACAGGGCCAGAGGAAACACAGCACAAAGAAGTAATAAAGCTGGAAACATATTCGTAGCAGGCCGCGGCACACCGGCTTGGGGCGCCCCGCTCGGCCATTCTTTGATAGAACAAGAGAGTTACGAGAGGGTAGAATTGAAAGTATGATTGCCCGGTAATGATCCTGTCACATCCACCGCCATCATATATCATCGCGTGGTTTGGTGAGGTAGGGGAGGTGGGGCGCGGTGGCCAGAGTCTGTGTGCTTTGTGTTTGGCCATGAGAATCGGGGCTTCCTCAGAGGCCGGCCACCAGGATCAGTCTTACCGATTGATGAAGGCAGCAAGTGTGTATATTGGGCTGACTTGTTTTTTTCGTTTATATAACACATATATTCACACACACACACACACACACACACACACACACACACACACACACACACACACACACACACACACACATACGTTTTCTATGCTTGACACTCGAGACAATACACAGACGTGTAAAAATAAATGTAATGTTCTGACCATAGAAATCTCATTCAGTAGGAGAGTGCTAACACTCACCATGAGTATAATGTTGGTGTTTAAAGTAATAGTGATGATGATGATGATGATAATAATGGTACAAAATTTAATAATAATGTTGATAATAGTTATAATAATTATTGTAACATTAATAATAATAAAAAATAATAATAATAATGATAATAATAATAATTATTTTAATATTATCATTATTATTATTATATTATTATTATTATTATTGTCAATATTATTATTATTATTATTATTATTATTATTATTATTATTATTATTATCATCATTATTGTCATTATTATTATCAATATTATTATTGTTATTATTATTATTGTCATTATTGTTTTTATTATTGTCATTATCATTATCACTAATATTATCATTATTATTATTATTATTATTATAGTTAATATTACTATCATTGTTATCATTATTTTTACTATCATTGTTCATATTATTATCATTATTATTAGTAGTAGTATCATTATTTTTTTTACAATTATTTTTATCATTATTGTTGTTATTGTCATTATTATTATTATTATTATTATTATTATTATCATTATTATCATCATTATTATCATCATCAATCTCATTAATATTTTCTATGGACAATGGACAGCAGACAGCGTGCTTTATTCTTAGGTGAGAGGTTCAGCTCACTGCCAGGTGAACATAATTGATTGGGTCTCTTTTCACCCTTAAAGTCCTTGCTTGTCTGGGATCAAGTAGTATGGAACAAAAAGTAGTAAGACGTAGAGGCGGAAGCTGAGAAAACGGGTGGCCGGCATCTTTCCACTCCTCTGTGTGTGTGTGGGGGTGGGGAGGGCTGAGTACACTCGTGTGGTCCTGTCTCCGTATCTATATTGTCCAGTTTTTCCTTCAGTTGTTGTACATTCTTTGCCATTATCACCTTTTCTTTCAGTCCATTCTAAGTATCTATACATCGCTGGGGAATGCTATACTTTCTATGTCATTCAAGCAAATTTAGCCGCCTCCTTTCTTTTCATTCTTTTTGTATTGTAAGTTTCATTTCTTTTAATCTTCCCTCATATGTAAGGTATTCCAAATCTGGCATCATCTTGATTGCTATTCTCTATATTTTTCTATTTCAACTCATGCTTTTTTTTTTTAAAGAGGAGACCATATTAGTTCTGCATATTCTAGTTTTGAAAAAGTTATTAAAATTATAATTGTGATTGTGATAGTCTGCAGGAGATCTGAGCACGTGAATCTCGATGGTCTCAGGCTATTGACTTATTTCATGACCCTGAATGGAAGTCACTCGTTTGGGAAGATGGTTGACGTGGTAGTGTTTGGTGCTTGTTTGGTGATCTGATGCTACTGTTTTGCTACCTATTCAAAAACATTATATGGTTTGTCTGTCTATGTTTAACCCACTCTCAGTTTGTCTTCTCCAGTTAAGTAGTCACAGCTTTATTCATAGGATTTCTTTTTATTTTGGTCATTCTTTCACTTTTATTGATGTGCTAATTCACCAAACAACAATACTTCATTTTAGTTTGCATTATACCACGATAAAAAAAGAAAAGAATATGCACTAACCAATACAGAATTAGTAAGCTCTTTTCTAACACTTTGTCCTGTACTTCACACACTTCCGAAATACAAAACTATTAATACACCTCACAAAATCATATGAAACTACTCATATTTTGTTTATTTGTTGCTTTAATACTCCTGTTACTACGTCCAGTTTGTTTGTTTTGATAAATACACTCATAATGCAAAATTATTTGTCCTTGTACTCTATAAGTGGAAGCGGATCGTAACATATTCAAATTTCTCTGAATATTTATCACCAGCTTTGTAATTTTACTTTATCTTCCAACGTATTTCTTTTAACTTTCTAATTTAGGAATAAGCTAGTGTGTTCGCTCTTTTATTTTCATTATTAGTAAACTTCGAAACAATCTGCCTTCCAGTGTTTATCCCCATTCTTATGATGATTATATTTCAAAAGGGGAGCAACATGAAGGTCGTCTCATGAAATAAGTTCACTGTGTTTTCCTCGAATTTAAATGGTTTCGTTTGCCTTATTTTACTCACTCCATGTCTTCAGAACTGATTTTATTTGTGTGTGCGAGGTAGAACGTTTGCATGTAAGCACCTTACTGCATCATATTTTACTGACATCACAAATTTTAACACTTATTCATTATATGCTGAGAGAAGTGACAGCTGCATGACCTTTCGGTATAATGTTTGTGGTCATGAATGTAAGATATAGTGTGTGTAAACACACACACACACACACACACACACACACACACACACACACACACACACACACACACACACACACACACACACTCACTCACTCACTCACTCACTCACTCACTCACTCACTCACTCACTCATCCTCACTCACTCACTCCTCTCTCTCTCTCTCTCTGCTCTCTCTCTCTCTCTCTCTCTCTCTCTCTCTCTCCTCTCTCTCTCTCTCTCTCTCCTCTCTCTCTCTCTCTCTCTCTCTCTCTCTCTCTCTCTCTCTCTCTCTCTCTCTCTCTCTCTCTCTCTCTCTCTCTCTCTTTCACTCGCTCTTTCTCTTTATCTTTCACTCGCTCTTTCTCTTTCTCTTTCTCTTTCGCTCAGCCAGCCTCTCTTGATAGGGTTTCTTATGCATTACGTGATCATCGTAGTGACCCAAGATGGACAGCTTATAACTTCATTATGTCCTTAGTATTAGTAGATGAACAAAATTGCATTGCATACCCCAAGTGGAGGTCTTCATTTTCGAAGGAAAAACTTTGCTTATGAAGCCCATAATTCTGATAGCTTTACTAGCGGCGTCTTTGCATTGGTGTGTGAATTTGAGGTTTGAGAGAGAGAGAGAGAGAGAGAGAGAGAGAGAGAGAGAGAGAGAGAGAGAGAGAGAGAGAGAGAGAGAGAGAGAGAGAGAGAGAGAGAGAGAGAGAGAGAGAGAGAGAGTGAGAGCAAGATAATTACAAAATCTGTTATGCGGATTGATGTGTGAATATGAGTGACAAGTTGATTATATGTTTAAGATTGCAATTTATTATCCAATGCATCATTTATAATTGTTAAGCCATATAATTCTTCATTGGATATTAAATTGCATACGAGAATGGTCGAGTCATAGTACAATAACATAAAAAAACAACCATGTTTACGTAATACTAATGTGTCACCTGGTAGCTAGTTATAGTCATTAGCTTACCACACACAAAGGCCTCTCGTGAGTATACCAAGATTAGCACAGCAAGGCATCTATTATCTTCGTGAAATACTGAACTTGAGTCTAATGATGCCTATTTGCAGGCTTAGTCTTCATTAAGGCAGATGCTGCCTTCACTTCTGCATGGAACTGTGTGTTGAAGCTTCCTGGAGGGCGCCGTTGTGTAGAATTTTCTTTTTGCCATCCAGGAACTGTTACTGTTGTTATTACTACTCTGCTAATTGTTGTTGTTATTATAGTTGTAGCTACTGTTGATGTTAGTAATAGTAGTAGTAGTAGTAGTAGTAGTAGTAGTAGTAGTAGTAGTAGTAGTAGTAGTAGTGGTAGTGGTAGTGGTGACAAAAGTAACTAGTTTAACTATTATGATACTTACTATTACTGCTATTGTTATTACTATTATATATTACTATTATTATTAGCATTATTACTATTATCACTTGTTTATTATTAGTAGTATTTTTTTTTATTTCATTATTGTTATTATTGTTATTATTATTATTATTATTATTATTATTATTATTATTATTGTTGTTATTATCATTATTATTATTATTACTCCTATTATTTTTAGCCCAGTGGTGGGGGCTGCAAGAACACTACCACTGAAAGGTGATCAAAAGGGACGGAGAGATGCGTCTGGAAAGCCCCTCCCCTATATTTTTTCCTATGAGAAGACAAGGCACAGAGAGTGAGGGAAGTGTAATATGTCCACGAACAGTAAACGACTTGTCTTGGCTACTCCCCTTTAGGGTGATTTAAGCTAGGTGTGTGTGTGTGTGTGTGTGTGTGTGTGTGTGTGTGTGTGTGTGTGTGTGTGTGTGTGTGTGTGTGTGTGTGTGTGTGTGTGTGTGTGTGTCTGTGTCTGTGTCTGTGTGTGTGTGTCTGTCTCGGTTTGAGTGAAGAGAATAAAAGCAATCAGGCGTAAAAACAATAAATTGTCAAATAATAGCGTTATTTCTTACCAATCAATGTCATTGAATTGCGTAAAAGTGAATGTGAATTATGAAAAATAAATCAGTATTGCAAACACGGCATTGTGTGAAGGTGTGAGTCGGCTAATCGGTGTTTTGAAGTAAATAAATTGCTGCTGTTCCGGGTATCTGGTGCGTAATTTTTGTTGCTTGTTAAATATACTCACTGAGGAGCACCAACTAGTGTATATTGCTGCCAGGGGGATCGTCAGCCAAGCGCATGATCTTTATTTATTGTACTCTATATACATATTTTTCTTGATATATATTTTTTGTACGGCATAACATTTCGTCACGTAAATATTGGAGCGAGTGCACACCAGACTATCAGACTAACACACAAAGCCTGTTTTATACATTCATAATTATATAAGTGATTGAGAATATAGTAGGCGCAAAAAACAACATAGCAAGAAAAAGGAGCAAAAATATTACATAGGAATCCCGCGAAGGCTTAATATATTAGTAAACTCTTCATTTTTTCGAGTACCCAATGACATTCAAATTCTACAAACAAAATCTTAAATAATTGACTAGTTATTGGATAATCTAAATGCCAATAATCCGTTATTTTACATCAACATATTTATCATTATTATTTACGTGCATACTCTCACACATTACCGCGTGTTAGTGTGTGCAATGGCATGAAGAGGAACATGAGACAAACAAAAACCAGTAAATAGGAACCAAGATGAGTGGAGTAAGCGTGGGAGGGGTGTGGTGGGTGGGAGAGAGAGAGAGAGAGGGACAGGAGAGTTATGGGAGTTGATGGTGGTGGTGTGAGGGGAGTGATATAGTGGCGTGGGGCTGGGGGTGAACAGATGGTTTACGAGAGGCAAACCAAGTGGCTGGAGGGTAGTTGTTACCTCCAACTCAACCTTAAACACTGCTACTATGTGTGTTCATCCTTGGTTCCCTCCCCATCGTCTCCTCTAGAACCTGCATTTCCCTGTATGAATTATGTTATCGTCTCCTATTTTCCACCGATATTATTTTTTCTTTTTACCAAAACACCAAATAATGATAAAGAGTTTAACTAAATAACTAGATTATGAACACATGAGATTATATAGTGATGAATCTAGCACACACACACACACACACCACACACACCACACACACACACACACACACACACACGATACTTCTTTTTGTTTGTTTGTTTATTCGAAAGCCTTACTTCCCACCTACCCACACGCCATCACAGTCTAAAGGAACAAAATCAAAGAACTCTCTGTTGTCTTTTCCTCCTCCTCCTCCTCCTCCTCCTCCTCCTCCTCTCCTCCTCCTCCTCCTCCTCCTCCTTCTACCATTTTTCTTGACTTTCTTCATCTTCACTCACATTGGTTTCTTTTTCTTCTTTTTTTTATTTCCTCCCCAGCATCTTACTTTGTTTTCCTCGCATTTTTTCCCCTCAAAACAAAAATTCTATTCGAAAATCCTTTTCACGACGCCTGGAATCAAATCAGGAAGACTCGGACATGCTTTGCCTCTCGCGCCGCCTCCCAGCTGACCACCAAGCTGTATTATTCCTACCTCCTCTCACCTCTCTCTCTCTCTCTCTCTCTCTCTCTCTCTCTCTCTCTCTCTCTCTCTCTCTCTCTCTCTCTCTCTCTCTCTCTCTCTCTCTCTCTCTCTCTCTCTCCTCTCTCTCTCTCTCTCTCTCTCTCTCTCTCTCTCTCTCTCTCTCTCTCTCTCTCTCTCTCTCTCTCTCTCTCTCTCTCTCTCTCTCTCTCTCTCTCTCTCTCTCTCTCTCTCTCTCTCTCTCTCTCTCTCTCTCTCTCTCTCTCTCTCTCTCTCTCTCTCTTCTCTCTCTCTCTCTCTCTCTCTCTCTCTCTCTCTCTCTCTCTCTCTCTCTCTCTCTCTCTCTCTCTCTCTCTCTCTCTCTCCTCTCTCTCTCTCTCTCTCTCTCTCTCTCTCTCTCTCTCTCTCTCCTCTCTCTCTCTCTCTCTCTCTCTCTCTCTCTCTCTCTCTCTCTCTCTCTCTCTCTCTCTCTCTCTCTCTCTCTCTCCTCTCTCTCTCTCTCTCTCTCTCTCTCTCTCTCTCTCTCTCTCTCTCTCTCTCTCTCTCTCTCTCTCTCTCTCTCTCTCTCTCTCTCTCTCTCTCTCTCTCTCTCTCTCTCTCTCTCTCTCTCTCTCTCTCTCTCTCTCTCTCTCTCTCTCACGGTTCTCCTTCCTTCCTTCCTTCACTTATTCCTTCATAGTGGTGGTGATATTGACCATACTGGGAAGGAAAGTTAAGTTACAAGTGGTGATGGTGATGATACACCAAGGACCTTCACCTCATCTTCACTCTTAGCTTCCCGCACTTTTGCATTTCATTGAACATTCTCAGAATTAAGTTTTGATTCACTATGAAATTAGGATTCAAGATGTTGATAGTGCGATGGTGCACGCTGCCGTTGTTGGCGGCGTGCACCACCCTGCCCGGCCCCCACCAGGGCACTGATGACATGCAGGAGCTGCCGGCCCTCAGCCGCAGCGATGCCCTGCTGGACAAGCTCCCCTTCGCAGAGGGGGTAGCCCGCCTTGTGGACATTGTCCGCATGGCTAAGGACGAGCTCCTCAAGGAGCGTCAGGCGCTGAAGGGCGTGCTCACTGTGCGCGACCTGCAGTCCGATGCCCTTGAGGAGTTGCAAAAGGACTTCAACGTCCTTGCGGCTGACCATGCTGCTGTGGTTAATGACCACCTAGCACTGAAGAAAGAACATGACCTTGTGGTTAATGACCACAAGGTTCTGAAGGATAAACATGACCTTGTAGTTAATGACCACGAGGTCTTGCTGAAAGACCACTATGGTCTGTTAATGGACCATAAGGTTCTATTGTCAGACCGCAGGGTCTTGAAGGACAGCTTCAATGCTGTTTATATGGACTACAAGGTCCTTTTATCTGACCACGACGCTTTGGCGAAGGACCACCTGGTCACTGTGGCAGACAAGAAGGCCTTGAAGGACAACCACACTGCTGTGGTTAGGGACCACCAGGTCCTACTGGAAGACCACACTAATGTGAGTAGGATGTTAAAGGTTCTTGCGGTACACCACGTTAGTGTGGTGGAGAACTGTAAGGTTATATTGTCAGACCACCAGGTCTTAAAAGAAGAATATGACCTTTTGGTTAAGGACCAGCGGGTCCTACTGGAAGACCACTACGGTCTGTTCGAGGACCTTAAAGTCTTACTGTCAGGCCGTAAGGTCTTGAAGAAGAATCAAGATCTTTTGAATAGGGACCACCAGGTCCTACTGGAAGACCACTACGGTCTGCTGCAGGACCATAAAGTCTTGCTGGCAGACTGGCAGGGGTTGAAGAAAAATCATGACCTTGTGGTTAATGACCACACGAAGGTTGTGTCAGAGCTTAGCAGTGTGCGTCAACAGCACGCAGCACTGCAAGGTCTGCTGAAGAACAACAAGGACGACCTTCGGGTTGTTCTGAAGGAGAAGGAAGCTTTGGCAACAGAGCTAAAGAAGGAACTGGACCGGGGTGTCAACTTGAACAGACGGTTGAACTTGGCCCAGAACCGCATGGATGAAGCTGCCACTATGGTCCAGAGTATCTCAGATCAGTGGAAGGTGACTGCAGCGACGCAGCGACTCGAGTATCAGACACTCGAGACTCGCCACCAGGAATTGGAATGGCACCACGCCCAGTGCCTATATGAACTACAAAGACTTGAATGGCTGAAAGATGCCCATACTAGCAAGCAATTACAAGGCTCACCAGCAAGTGAAAGTGACGACGAATCCAACGTGGGATCTCCAACACACGTAGACAAACACGTGAAGATTAAACCCACTTGGAAGGACCTTATGATATCCCTAGAGGACTTAAGGAAGACTATACACGCAAAGGAAGAATTATAATGACAAGAAAAGTCTGTTTACTCATATGACTTTTCAATTACTTTCCTAAAAGAAATGTACTGTGTATTTTAGTATTGCATTTTTTTGTTTATTTACTAATTTACTAATTGATTAATTGATTAGTTCATTCACTTATATATTTAGTCAGTCAGTCAGTCAGTCAGTGTGTGTGTGTGTGTGTGTGTGTGTGTTTTGTTAACGTCTGTCTGTTTATCTATCTATCTCTATCTATTTTTTAACCTCCTCCTCCTCCTCCTCCTCCTCCACAATGTTTTTGACGCGTACGATGAAAGCAGAGCAGTAGATGTCATATATCTGGATTTTCAAAAGGCTTTGATAAAGTACCTCATCAACGATTGCTTAATAAACTAATGACTCATGGTATCTCTGGTAGCATTTACAATTGGCTTCTGGACTGGCTCTCTGAACGTAAGCAGAGAGTAGTCTTAAACGGTGTCTCCTCTCAATGGTTAAACGTAAAAAGTGGCGTACCACAAGGTTCAGTGCTTGGTCCTGTCTTATTCTTGATATATGTTAATGACATAGATGATGGGATCACTTGCAAAATATCGAAATTCGCTGACGATACGAAAATTCTCAGCAAAGTAACTACGACAATTGACAGAGAAGTCTTACAATCAGACCTAGATCGACTAACGTCTTGGGCCAATAAATGGCAAATGAAATTTAACGTAGAAAAATGCAAGGTACTACACATCGGAAGAAATAATGATCACGTTCAGTACTCAATGAATGGTAAACCACTTTCTACAGTAAACAAGGAAAAAGATCTGGGAATCACAATATCAAACGATTTAAAGCCCAGTCAACATTGTTCAGAGGTAGTTAAAACTGCTAACAGATTGGTCGGCTTTATTGGGCGTACTTTCGAAAATAAATCAGAAAAAGTCATATTAAAACTGCATAATTCACTAGTACGACCCCATCTTGAGTATTGCGTACAGTTTTGGTCCCCATATTACAGAAAGGACATTGACAAACTGGAAAGAGTCCAGCGAAGAATAACAAAAATGATTCCAAGGCTGAAAAATAAACCTTATGAAGAAAGACTTAAAGAACTAAACTTATTCAGCCTAGAAAAACGAAGGATGCGAGGGGATTTAATTGAAATGTTCAAGATAATCAAAGGATTCGATAATATCAATGCAGAAGATTACATTACTTTTGATTGATCAAATATAACAAGAAGACGTCATTCTTTTAAGATTACTGGTAAAAGATTCACATCAAACAAAGCCAAGCACTTCTTTTTCAATCGGATCGTTAACGTTTGGAACTCCCTGCCCGCCAATGTCGTCGACAGTAAAACAATTACTACGTTCAAAAATAGACTTGACAAATATTTAGAAGCCAATCCACAACTAAAATACTATCCGTTAACGTAGCAAACTTTGAGTAAGTTCATCCTGATGTACCTAACTTACGAAATGTCGATTCAAAAGACGTCGCTAGTGGCCTGACATCGCTTGCCAGGAAGTAGTGGTAGCAGTAGTGGTAGTGACAGTAGTGGCAGTGACAGTAGTGACAGTCTGGTCTTGGTTGGCCTTCCTTTCCCTGCCAGCCATGGCTGGGGAGAGAAGCCTTCACCCTTACTATCCTGTATCCTTCACTCTAGACTAGATAGTGTACTCACAAACAGCCTCGTAAGGGCCAGCAGGCCTGTTGCTGTTTGTTCTTCCTATGTGTTCCTATGTGTTCCCTCACGCCCTCCCGTCTGCACGCTACCTCCTCCCCCAACCTTGCCACACTTTCCTCTCCCACCTTCTCCCACTCTCTCCTTCTCACTCTCTCTCTTTCTCTCTCTTTCGTCTACCCTCCTTCCTTCCCCTTCGTTGTGGATGTCCTCTGGTTTCTTCAATGCCTTAAGGTGGGAGTGTATGTACAGTGAAAATGAGGAAGAGACGCACAAGTTTATATGAAGAAAAAGATAAGTTTAAAGATTACTTGATGATATGTATGATAGAAAAGTTGTGACTTCTTTTTTTTTTCATTAATTTATTATATCTATTTATTATTTTTTTTATTTATCGTTTTTTTTTTTTTTGCATGTGGGATTGTGTAAGAAAAAATTGTGGCTGACTGCAGATTTGTAAGAATGAATGCAAGGACGGAAAATGTGAGAAAACTGACAAAAATATCCAAGATAACTATAAAAAATAAATCACTTGCAAGCAGATCAGCAAGTTAGTAAAGCCTAGAGATATGTAGCAAGGAGCAGAATGAATGTATACGTAGGAAATATTTCACAGTAAAAGTCCTGCAACTCTAATGCTACATGACAAAAGTGAGATTCCAATAAATAAGTGAGGCAAGGCAAGGTTTGACACGGTGACAGTTTTTCCGATGTAGGTAGCGCGTGCTTACAGCAAAGTTTTCAGGAGACAGAATGGTAAAGCGTGTGCATTAAAACATAGGCAGAGGGTGTCTTGGGGACGTCAGATTTTTTTTTTTAAAGACGAGCTACGACAAACAGTGGTTGAATTACGTAATGCCAGGTATATAGTAAAAAACGAGATGTAGAGTGGATCAGTAACTAAAAAATACTAAATAAAATTACGTTTATTGATCATGTCTTCGTATATGTCAACGTGATGTGCTAGCAGTCATGAGAGTGTTGAAGTAAATATTAGAGTGTGTTCGGAATGTGTTCAGATAAGTGCAATGTAATGTTAGGAGAGTCAGTCAACATATAAGGCTTCAGAAAGAGTGAGCTTCCTCAAAACATGTACAACTAATGTGTTACCATTCCTTAGTATTGACTTTACTTCCCAATGACGTCTTAAATGGCATGCTTGGAGAATGAATATGAAGAATGTTTATTAGCACGAATAATTCATATTTGCTTTATAGTCATGTGAGAAATATAGGCTTTGTAACCAAATTATAGGGATACTGAGGTTCCTAAGACTTACTTTAATGAGTGTTGGATTGCCTATATCTAAGTACCAAGTGCTCAACTCGGTAAATGTAAAGAAAAGCTGCCATACAATTATACAAATTTGCCATAAGAAATATCTAAATGAAGCACATATTTGCTTGTAGTGTACTGTGGAAGATTATTTTGAAATGAAAACCTGATGAAATGTTTTTTCTTTGAACTATGTAAGATAAGAAATGTATTTAAAGTATTTATTCAAAGTCAATATGTATAATCACCGTATCCTAATGTTCTTAATTTGCTAATCAGAATCTTAAAATCTTATATATGTATTTATGTAAATAAAAATAAATTAACAAAATTAATTAGAAAAATAGCTTTAGTCACAAAAACTGAAAGCGGAAAACGTCATGATTTTGTGGATAAACAAAAACAGTACTAGAGATAATTATATCATTCGGAAGAAGAAAAATAAGACTACATCATGTAATGCGGAGAACTGATAACAGGTAGACAACAGGCATGACAACACTGGAAAATATAATGTAACCAAAACAGACAGAGAGAGGGAAGGACGAGATTGTGAAACTTTGTCTGAGTGATCAAGTACAAACTGGCATAGATAAGACCATTCATTATCCTTGATGCTTCCATTGGATAGGCTGTGCAAAGAACTTGTGGGAATAGTTGATGTGCTGCAGACCCACATGTAGTACATACACGCAGAGGATGTTTTGGTTGTTGTTAGTAATGAGACAGATCCATGCAACTCATTAGGACGACTGCACAGACACGTGGGTAGATAATAATCATCGGTGAACACTGGCATAGTCGTAGGGAAGTAAGGGTTGGGTTGCGTAGAGCAAGCAAGCTGCATCATGATACTTCCACCTGATACCTTTAAAGTATCAGGTTTTAAAAGGAAATATAGCTAACTGAAGGAGGTACATGGAACTAAGGATTCGCATGTGCAGTGTGTGATATAAATACACTGGAATAATGGTTTGCATATATTATCTTGATGGTATGTAAATATATGAAAGCTAGGAAGAGATGCAACATAACAGAATGTATAGAAGTACAACAAAAATAATAATTGATAGATTCAGGCATATAGAGAGTATTCATGTAATAGACTAAGGTTACTGTTTAGCTTATGAAACGACACTACTTATACATTCATTGTATTTATAGATTTAAGGAGGCAGTGACCGAGTGGTGAGTGGACGGATAGGAAGGACACGACCTTCTGCGGGCAACACCCACGCCGTGTGAAAGGTTACATTGAAAACATCAGTTATTAGCTTAAGCGGGTCCGTGCTTTAATGCGGAGGGGAGCATCAACCGCGCCGTGTGAAAGAGGCCAAGAGGTTGTTGGATTCATTCACCGTATCCATTCAAGGCCCTAATGAACTTACCACGTGTCTGTCACATCAAGGGTT
>JAPQNM010000003.1:39844633-39852133 GCA_029783475.1 Metacarcinus magister
CCGTGACTTAGGTACTTACTCTTAACACTGGTGCCACGACCCGACCCCCAACACCCTTCCTTGGACTCAGCCGCTTCAGTAGCAAGACTCAGTAGGGTGTTCCTGCCTGTGTTGCGACGATGACTGGCGTGTCTGTAATATCATTAGTGACAAGTTGCTCCGTGCTAGATTTTTTATATATATTTTTTTTTTTGGTGGGACAGGGAAGGAAGTGTTCGCTGGGAATGTTAAAGTGTTACGAAAGTTATGAAGGTGATAAATGTGTGGGAACGGAATTTTTTTTGTGCACATACTAATACAACACACACACACACACACATACACGGACACGCACACTCAGGCCTGCTCCTCCCTCATCGTCCTCCCTCCTTGACCTGCCTCATCGCCTCGTCATAGAGCTGCGTGATAATTTCAACTCAAGAATAACAGGCCAGTATAAATTCCTTAAGTCAGCGGGCCTGTGATCAGCGGGCGAACCTCCTCCGTGCTCCAAGGCAGTAAGCTGTCCTGCACCGCCTTATGTGTAGCAACCTCGTAATCATGTCGGCTCCCCACCATCACCACCACCACCACCACCACACCACCACCACCACCACCACCACCACCACCACCACTAACCAGCTCAAGAATCCCGGCTTGTAGGGTTTTCCTGTTTCCTCCTTCAGGTTATTATATTCTCTATAATGTTATAAGTCACGCATCTTTATTCATGTTATATTATGCGGAATTTTATTGTGTGAGTTTGTATATATATATGTTAGGTATGTTTTTTATTTATTATTTCATGGTATGTTTCCGTCGTAACTAATACTTATGCTTTTACGTGCAAAATTACCTCTAGTCCTGCTTCTGTAATTCGTGCTTTATGATATTATTAATGATGGTGGTTTTGCGTTAGTCGAAATAAAAGTGTCGTGCCTTGAATAGTTATAAACCTTTACTGTTATTTATCTTTACCGACGTTATGTTACGGGGTCGGGTTGTAGACGAGGAATAAACAGCATGATTTACTTCCTCTAAGGAGAAGAAGGATCATCTTTAATTGTGAGGATTCATTCAATTCAATTCAACACACGTACTAGACACATTAACTTAACGTCTTTCCATTATTGTTGAGTTAATTATTTCCTTTGACGAATCTTCTCAGTAATTATGTTATCTGGAAACTCACTACTATATTTTATGCAGGTATTTTTCACTCCCTCGTGAAAATTATTAGTGAAATGAAGAGTACCGATCAGCTGACCCGAGATATTTGCATAGTAATATATGGACCGGTGCCGTTAATATGGATCCACAAACACAGCCCAGATTCACCTTTTATTAAATTTTCCCAGTCGATGCAACAACAACAACAACAACAACAACAACAGCAACAGCAACAGCAACAGCAGCAGCAGCAGCAGCAGTAGCAGCAGATAAAGCAACAGCAGCAGCAGAAACAGTAGAAATATAAGTAGCACCATTAAAAACAACACCAGCAACAGCAGCAATTGCAACAGTAACAACAGCAGCAGAAACACCAGCAGTAGCAGCCACAATATAAGTAAGAATAGCGGAAATAGCATCCTAAAATACCTCCTTATCGTGGTGTTGAGATGCTCAGTTACGTCTGCGCCACGACAGGATCATGCTATGGGAGTCTGATGCAAATTATTTTGTTTATTTATCTGTATTATGTAATTCTGAAATTCCATGTGTTTCAAATAGTTGTTTAACATTTGGGTGAAACAATGAGTAGAGTTGACCTTCTGAGGCCTCTTTGATACGAACTTGGTAAAATGTTTAATGCGTTCAGTTGAAATATCTAATGACTCCGCCCTCCCAGGATCACGATACAGCGTGATGGGCAGAAGCTAAAACTGTCAAAGATAGCACTCCCACGTTGAAATTCATAATAAGGCGGCGGATTGACGCCTTATTCTTTTTCTTGTTGAGAGACTGGAGATGCCCGGTTGAATTATTGAAGCGTTGATACAAGTAACCTTTAACACCATCAATTTTATTAATGTTGTGAAGCCGGAACTCTTATACGTGAAACCGAGAATGTTTATGGGAGTTAAATTCAATGACATTTCAAAAGAAAAGTTTACGTAAAAATGTGCACCTTGAATATGCATAAGGAGAGTAAATGATGTATAAAAAACATTTTATAAATTTTTCCAACTAATTCAGAATCAAAGAATATAATTGTGTGTTTTTGTAACAACTCTGTAAATATTTGCATTACTTACTGGAAGGTACAATTGCTTAATAGACAGTACTAGAGTTTTCAATATAAGAGTGGACAGGGAAATGCATGTTAATAGGATGAATAGTGAGCAACGCTATCGAGACACTGCCTGATGTAACAGTATCCCCGGGCTGAAAAAGTAAAGTTGCCTCGCACCAAGACAACAATAAATCGATCTAAAGTGAAGTGAAAGATAATACTACAGAGTCAAAGATCTGCTGTACAGGAAGCAACAGTAGATGTAAGAGTTTGAGCTGAACTCAGTTGAAATGAAAGATAGTCATTACTAAGATTACGAGACGAAGAACACTGAACTTTGTCCCCTTTCACTATAAAATACTTGCTTACTAAGAAAGCTTAGGAGACAAAGAACATTGAACTCTTTCCCCTTTCAACACTTTCAATACTGCATCGGACAGTTTATGGCCTTCAACCTTGGAATCAGGCGCCAATGAAATTCAACTTTTTTTTATTCGTGTGGCGCATGCGTGGATATGTTGAACCAACCTGAATTGTTGAGTCCCAGTCGAGGGAGGATGAATGATACCCAGATGAATAGATCTGATATCATTGAAAGTGTGACGTAGATATTATATCGTACTGAAAATGTTTCGATGTAAGAGTTGTTACGGATAAATCCAATTTCGAGTGTTAGAACCAAGTGATTTCTTATTAGCCGAAAAAAGGGAGTACAAATATTGTGTCTCAGTGAAAGTAAAGGAATGAAATATTTAAGAGTGTGCCGGGGCTCGAGGCTCGCCGTAATAAAGCTGGAAGATTCTTCGATTCTTGCCCACAACACAACACTTAAAACAAGTAATGCTAACTTACCTCAAGAACATGACTTGGATTTTTCTTTCTCAACCTCGAACACTTTCATTCTTTGTTACAGCCATTCGGTGTGCGCTAAACCTAACTTGAATAAGAAACTCCAGCGAACGGTTACAATAGCAAAGCCAAACAAATTAATGGTTTCGAATGTTTAGAACTGTTTACTAATAAAACTGTACACAAAGAAAGGCAGGAGTGAGAGCGGGCGTGTATAGGCAGAGGAGTGAGTGTGTGAGGTTGTGATGGCCCAGGAGGGAAGGGAAGGAAGGCAGGAGGAATGGAGGAGAAAAGGACTGGATCACCCTATATTTTTGATGCCACGCTGAGGTGCCATAAAGAGAGAAAATTCAACTTCCTCATGACGTAGATTTCGTTTCCTTTACCTTTCCCTCTTCACTCCCTCTACCTTCTTACCTCTCCTTCCTTGTTGCTTCGCTTTTCTTATCTCTTTCTTCTACTACTTGACGCGCTAGATTAACTCACCTTCTTCCTCATCAATACACCCTCTTCCCTCATTCTTATCATCCTTCTCTCCTTTTTTCATCTGAATGGTTTCTTACACGTTTTTATACATTATCCTTATATCATTGTTTTCTATTTGCAGATATTACTTCGAGCTCTTTGTCCCTTAGAGTTCATTTTCCTCTCACCTTCCCTCTTCTCATACCACTCTGATTATTTACTTATTTCCTTACTCCCTCCGCCTGGCCCCTTCATGATTATGTTTAGACTACGACCACCTGCCAGCTCGCCAGTTGTATCGCCCATCCCAATCCCCTCCATGTTTCCCTACCCTGATTAGTTTTTCTTTCTCCCTCACATCGTTCTTCTCTCTTGAGCTCATCCGGCCACGACTACCAACCTCTAATGTACCTTTCCTATATATCATGAAGTAATGTTATAGTCACTTATCCTCGCAGTGTTATAGTTATAGTTACCACCTAAACATTATATCAGAGTTTTGGAATGTTGGATAAGCAAGGATGTACATGGACGCTTACTCAACATTCTTCTGTTTGTTGTTGTATTGTAGAAACTGACGCCTTTCGCTGCAAATGTGATGCAGCTTGTGAACCTTGAGCTTAGAGATGAACGTTGTATGTTCTGTTGATGTTCTGTTGTGTAATGAGATTGTTATGCACTTACCTGTGATACGACATGCGAATTCCTGTCTTATCCACTGATGTAATTATAAGCTTTAGTCGCCTGCTTACTCCTGCCTCATGATGAAGGTACCTAACTGTGCCTTAACACACGAACACACACACACACACACACACACACACACACACACACACACACACACACACACACACACACACACACACACACACACACACACACACACACACACACACACTATGCTCTTCCATGCTAAAAATAGTCACACGTTCTACCTGGGTCACGAAACTATGTATCTTTAGTGCAGGGAAAGCCACCACGCCTTCAGATATAGATGGCAGCAGTGACATTGCGACTCACTCCTCCAAAGATGATAGTGTTGAACGCAAATACAAGTGAACAATCCCTGATGATGATGATGATGATGTCTACACTATTTATGAGAACATTTCTGATGCTGTTTTTCCTCATCACTTTCCTAATATGACTTGTACATATATGGTTTGAAAATGTGATTAACATGTATAATTTTCTTTTCTGAAATTATAATCTTACTCAGTTGGTCGTAAGTGAAGTGGTGGGCGAGGCAAGGCGAAGTGGTGGGAGGAGGGAGAATATTAGCCTCCAGGGAGTTACTGAACTATAAAACCAGCCATGGTCTTCCCCCTCCTCCATCTTGCAATCCTTCGTCTCTTTTTCCTTCGTTATTTCCCTTCTTCCTTATTTCCTCGAGCCATCCTCCTTTTTTTAATGTTGTTATTTGGGTCATTCAGAGACTTTTATTTTCACTTACGTCATAATTTTTAGACTTAACATGAATTACATAAGGAAATTTGGATTTTTCACTTTCCCTTCTTGTCAACATTTCCCACCAACTCCTTATTCTTTTTTTTGTTGTAATCAAGAGAGGAATGAATGAAGAAAAATAGTTACTTAGTATACAATAAGCTTTATTAGTTGCAATAATGTTACACAGAGAGAGAGCCCCAGCCCACCTGTCCACCAGCACGAACCCGTAGGCAGGGGATCGGGCGGGGAGAGGAGGGTAGCAGCGACATCAGGTAACACAGGGCGGGGAGGGGCTGGCTTTGGTATCCCCGGGAGGCCTCGTATTATTTAGACAAGCAGGGACTTAAGGCCTTGTAAGTAGTTTCTTGAAAAGAGTAATTCCTTTTTTTATTTATCAAAATACTCTACAACATAATATCAAATGCCTTGGAATATACCTTTAACTTCATATGAATTGCTATTCTCACACTCGTTACCAAATGGAACATTTAAGCGAGGTAATATATTTTAGAGTAAATCTCTTTTTTCCGATAAATTTGTGAAACGCTAACATGTAAACATTTCCTCTCAAAGTTTATGTTCAGGAACTTACAGGCTGCTTAACACTTGTACAGAGTGGACACTCATTTGTCTGTTCTGCATTCTTACAGCTGCCGCCTTAGCCATCTCGCAGGGAAAGGGAGAGTCATCCCAGTGTAACGAAACCAGACTGAATCATAACAAATGTACAAGTAAATAATGGACATGTTTGGGTAGCTGCATTTTAGATAACAAATACATTATACGTAGGTTTAAGTAAATAATATATGTTTCTGGGCTTGTAATTATGTAAAATTAACCTCTGTACGTACGCACTAAGACTTATACTTCTGGAAGTAATGTTGTGTAGAGCGAAGGTGGAAAGAAAACCTTTGGAATTGAATCTGACCCGTGTCTGCGAATGCACATCATGTGTTGTGAAATGCAAGACTCACACACACACACACACACACACACACACACACACACACACACACACACACACACACACACACACACACACACACACACACACACACACACACACACACACACACACACACACACACACACACACACACACACACACACACACACACACTCTCTCTCTCTCTCTCTCTCTCTCTCTCTCTCTCTCCTCTCGCTCTCTCGCTCTCCTCGCTCTCTCTCTCTCTCTCGCTTTCGCTCCTTTCGCTCTCTCTCTCTCTCTCTCTCTCTCTCTCTCTCTCTCTCTCTCTCTCTCTCTCTCTCTCTCTCTCTCTCTCTCTCTCTCTCTCTCTCTCTCTCTCTCTCTCTCTCAAACACACACAAATACACACACACACACACACACACACACACACACACACACACACACACACACACACACACACTAGAATATATCTTTATCTTAAAATCATGTAAATATTTCTTCCTATATTCTTTTTTTTAAAGCTAAGCCTCCCCGCCTCACTTTCCCTTTCTTCATCATAGGCACAGTCTCAAAAGCTCACACTTGTACATGACGAACACTCACATGTAAGTAAACACTGTACACATAACAAAGACAATAGATATCAATATGTACACAGCACAAGCACACTCTGCATACGAATACTAGAATCTTATATAGCCTGTGAATGGATTCTAAGCATCACTGTATACGTGATCATACGCGGATATAAACTCTCCTGTGATCCGTGACCAGATTCATACATAGAAACACTGGGCTAAGTCATTGTAGTATAAGACTGGCTGCTGTAGTAATCCAGCCCCTTGAACCCCACCTTCACAGAGGGAGGAGTCAGGAAAAAATGAAAACACCAGATCTGTTCTCCCCTTGTGTTCGGCCACACCCTACCTCGGCCCCCCAGAACATGCATGTGTCATTCCATCAATACCTCAGGAAACTTTCACAACTCTGGTTATCAAAAGTTTACCATTATAATGTTCCTTGACTTTTGTTCTGAATGTACAATTAATAACATGTCAATAACCATCTGTAATGATGATATATCTATAACTTCATTACTATATGATATAAATGTGTATTGTTTTTTTTTTATATATTTGTATATTATGTATATGGAAGGCTGGAATATTACAAACTACCTTTCTTCTAGTTGACGCCACCTGCACGGCCTGAAGCATTAAGCAAGAGTACACGTTACCTACCACCACGCACACCACGACAGTCTTGCCTCCACCCACACCCACACCTGGTCTGCTGGACACGTAATAAACATTGCACACCTTGGACTCACCCTGCACGGTTAAGATAATGAAATCCAAGTGTAACAAAACGCGTCATGTCCATCCATGTTAACAAGTGGCTGATTCCCCCTACCATGTGGTGCTAGTTTTTTTTTCTTTTTTTTCTTTCTTCTCATCAATTGGAAAAAAAAATGTTAAGACAACTGAGCAGCTGCAGTTGTGTTTGAATAGGTTAGTGGTTGACTTGGTGAAGCAGAAACAGTGTAGTAATACTGTGTTGAGGGAATCACTACTTGTTTGGATGGGAAAACATG
>JAPQNM010000003.1:39862133-39867133 GCA_029783475.1 Metacarcinus magister
ATGGCAAATTACATAGAAATATAATGTTAACCCTCTCAAGAGTCAGAAGAAATGTACACTACCTACCTACTAGAAATCTAACGTAGCAAAGTAGCATACACTCTACCATTATAGTCAAGGGAAACAACTTTGCGAATTATGAGTAGTAAGTAATTATGAAAAGCAGTACAGAGATTTATTGCGAAAGTCAACGTTATCCCTCACGGAGTTGCCTTCACATCAGATATATTCTATATGACAAGCAAATACTTTCTTGCACGTACAATGTTTGCTGCTTGGAAACATTAAGAAAGAACTGCACCTAACTTTAGTAATACAGTAAGAAAGTAAGTAGTAAAGTAAGAGAGAGAGAGAGTGTGTGTGTGTGTGAGAGAGCTAAACTATACATGACTAGAGGGTGGGCGTATGGGTGTCAAGAATGCAGGTAAAGATATTATTAAGGCACCGGAGTTCTTCGGAAAGTTGAGTCTCCACGACGGGAAAAAGGGAGGAAGGGTGTAGAAACAAGGGCTTGGGATGAAGTGCAAAAGATAATGGAGGGAACAAAGCGCAGGGGAATGACAGGAGTGTTCAAAGGAAGACCAGGCAGGAGGGAAGGAACCATGGCATCTTTTCCCTTATTATTAATTACCGAACACGCAGGTAATGATGCACGTGTGGGAGGATGGCAGGAAGGAAGGAAGGAAGGAAGGTGTTGAAATGCTGATTGGAATGTATGCACTTTGCTGGATGCAGGTGAAGACACTGATGATGTTGATGCATATAATAATTAGGGTCAGGATGAGGGTGTAATACAAATTGATATAAAGAAGGGTGAACTATATATGTGTGTGTGTGTGTGTGTGTGTGTGTGTGTATGTGTGACTGAGTGTGACAGATGGAATTTATGTGACGTGTTACAGCAAAGAGGTTTATGATAAGTATTAGATATACGATTGGGAGTGTTGGGAGACAGTATGAGACAGGTGTAAAAGCTAATGTAAAGAGGAAGAGGTGTTTATATATTAAGTGTGTGGCCAGGGAGTCTTCATACGCCTCTCTTAAAAGTGTGCAAGTCATAAGGTGGAAAAATATGATGTGTGGAGATTAACTGCTGCATTAGTGACTTCGACAGAATATCCTTGAGAGTAACAAGAACATTTTTTTTTTAGCATGAAATTGATGTCCAGTTGAGAATGTTTGCAAAATAAAAACCCAAGTATGTTCAATGTGGAAGAATGAGACAGTGGAGCGTCACTCAAAAAGAGAGATTGCCGTTCGGAAGGTTATATTGAGTAAACAGGTGAAGCAATTACGTTTTTGAGGTATTGACAAACACAAACTTTATCCTGCCACATTCAACATAATAATACATTCAAATGCGAGGTGAATTTTGACGACTATCCATAACAAGAAATAATTATTCTTTTAAACATGTCTTGCCCAACATTAAAGGAGGAAGAGAAACGAAGAATGAGAGAGAGAGAGAGAGAGAGAGAGAGAGAGAGAGAGAGAGAGAGAGAGAGAGAGAGAGAGAGAGAGAGAGAGAGAGAGAAGGAAGTTGAAAATTGATTGATTGACAACGCAACAAAGGAGACAGTGCAGTGAAGAGGAGTCAACAGGTGGACGGAAGTAGGAGTCACTGCACGGAGAGAGAGAGAAAAAGTAGAAGTAGAAACAGAAGAGTGACGTTGGCAGAGGAAAGTGTGTAGAGAGGAGAAGAAAACAACAGGATCATTGAAGTGTGTGATTGAGTGCTTATAAGACGATGAAAAGTGATAAAGGCTGAGAGAGAAAAAAATAATGTGGTGAGATAGAGAAGGTAAAGAAACAGAAGGAGTTTTGGTATGATGGAGAAGAGGCGGAATTGATTGGTGGAAGAAAGAAGGCGGTGGTGATATCACGTTACCCTAAGGAAGGACCATTATCTCGGGTAAAGTAAGGGGATTCTTCTGAGTAGGGAAACAGTTGGGACCGCCTCGGGAAATAATACCTAAGTGTTTGTTATAGTAATGAATCCTGCCGTTCTCGCCTTTTTTTCTCCCCCCACCTTTCCTTTCGTATTTATTTCTTAGAATGATTTGCCTCGCCACTCTGTGCTGAAAACAAAACAAAACTGGAAGCGTCCTCTGAATTGTTTTCTTATTCATAGAGTTATATTTTGTATTAATGAGTAAAGCTAGATAGATAGATGGATAAAGAAAATTTGATAAACAGAGACACAGACAGATAGAAAAAGAGGCACATACATAGGTAGACAGGCCGGGGCTATATACACTAGTACATATAGATGGCAGGCACAAAGTACAGCCTCTCTGATCGATCCCTGGTGATCTGCCGCTAATCCTGTGTAGCTGAAATGGATGTCGTCTTCAGCATTGAGCGAAAACCTGCACTCATTCATTTGGAGTGAGATTACTATTAAGCGTCCGTGCGTGTAGTTTACATAGCGGTGAGGAGAAGCATGAAGCACTTGGATGTAAAATTATAGTGTCTGCAGAGGTCTACTTATATAGGCCTAAGGTTGAACATATATAAGAAAAATAAAGGTTATGTGCAACGCTCAAACACAAAGAACAAAGAGTCTGATACCAAAGTGTTGATTTAGTTCTTAAAGTATATAGACTGAAATTGTTAAGGTTACGTAAGAGGAAAGACAGAGGAAAGCGGGCAATTCCAGTGATTTATCTTCCGTGACTCGTTATCAAATTGAGGTTATTAGTTGCATTATTAGTGAATCGCCTAAATATTATAAAGCATTTCATTAATCATTTTTTTCCTGTGAAAGCATAGTCTTTTTATGCAGTCATAGAGTATAGGTTGCCAGTCTAGAAAAAATTGTCCCAAGAAGTTCCAGCAGAAGCATTGATTGCTGAGCTGTATATCCTCTTGGGTCAAACTCCCACCTTGACGACCGAGTGATTACTGTGTCCTGCCACCTCAGACTCTCGCGGAAGTTTCAAGAAGATATATAGATAAATAGATAGATAAATTGATTGATAGATAGATAGATAGTAATAGATAGATAGAGGGAGAGAGACAGAAAGAGAAGGAGAGATATACATCAGTTTCCACTTAATTTGGGTGGTTTTTTTTTATATACGTACTTTTTATTGTATTTCTTCACTCCAATTCCCTAAGTGCGGACAGACACGTCAAAAACGCAAGAAAAAAAACAATGGCAGGAACACTGTTATCGGCAGATGCAACACCATAATAAATATTTTTGGATCACTACTTTTTGTAAACAATTGATATGAATGGAAAGTAAAAGTAAGCTTACCATACCATGCGTAGCCGAGGAAGAATGGCAATCAGATTCGTATGGAAACTGAAATATCAAAAGTCTATCCCAGACATGGAAAGAGTTCAAGAAAGTAAGAAAGCGATGTGTAGCATGATGATTCCATAAAGATTATATCATCATGTACATTCTTTTCCTCGGTCATCATCACCATCTCACGAGTCACTGTTTACTTTTCCATTATACATGTAACATTCCTCAAATTTAAGGAGCCAAGTTAGTGTCCAAAGGTTTATATATCTTAAGTTGGTTACCGAATAGCCACATATAAATACTTGATGATAGTGAAATAAAAGTAGAGTGAGTGTTGAAATAATCTGTGTGTAGAACGTAGGTAAAAAGTATTTAAGTATTAACTAAAATTTCAAAGACTTAGGAGGTGGAGATGAGCCGCAAGGACCGTTTACCATATAGCTTCCATCTTTGCCTTCACTAGTAAGCCTTTGTTATGACACACTAAAAGGGTTCTCAGCATTGCCTCACTGCATTAATCTCACGTCGACAGGCAAGCAAAACAGCTACGAAATATTCCAGCAAGACCTGATGCAACAATCTGAATGTTCGTGTTAAAAATCTAAATACCAGAGGGAGTACTTAGGAATCAGATGCACTGCAGCTCATAAATATCATGTTTTGGTCCGGTACTGTGGTGTTTGTATTGCGAGCTTTTGATGAAATTAGAGCATTATGGAGCCAGCCACCAAAACTTGCTTCTATCCATATAAAAAAAAATTATCATTCATGAACATCAGTTTGACCCAAAATTTAATGCGGTATAGAGAAAGGTAGAAGATAAAGGAATCAAACCAAAATTATTATTGTTCCATAACCACTGACACACTTACCCTTGAACGTGACCAACCGTGACAGTAAGATAGTCATACTGTTCCTAGACATGATTGTGTCTGATACAGTACCTACCATTGCCTTGTCCTGTGTTGTCTTTCTGTTGGGCTTATTTTAAGTTTTCGAACATGTGATATTTTCTATTACAAAAATGTCTTCCTAATTCCAAAAATGTTTCCTCGTTTGCTCACCATAAATCAGTCTTTCCCTCTGCTCGAGGATGACTTGCTCGTTCTCGGATATGGTCGCGTCCTCCTCCTTAGTGGCGGAATAGATGGCAGCCACAGTAGCCTTACACTTGAGCATGAGGTCGCCCTTCAGGAAGTGACTCTTGTCCACCTGGCGGAGAAAGACAGTCAAGCATGAGCTACTTATCAAACACAAAATCATTCCTTCAATATAATGTACAAGACTTAATGTTCTAGAGTTTTTGTATTTCCAAGTATGATGAGTCTGACATCGCTTCGTCTTTATATACAAACAATATCAACTGATTTTAAAACTACGCACAAAATCCTATCCAATTATTCCATCAAGTATTTAAAACTTGCCTGCATTAAATTGAACTTAGTTACGTTAGTCCAGATTCTAAAAATACACCTGCCACTTTAACCTTACAGTCCAGATACCAGATCATTAGTTGTTAATTTACATCCTGGTAAAAAAAAATGTCATATTTACAGCTGCAGCAAACTTTTTCCCCCCAGTCCCCACCCGGGTATCCGCTCCACGAGGAATTGAATACGTAAGTGTGACCTCTACAGCACCGTGTCTTCATTATTCCAGTTAGAATCCAGCAGATGATTGGTTCATCGTTGTGCTCCACATACGTAACAATACACCCAATTTCCGATAGACGCTGATACCAGTG
>JAPQNM010000003.1:39872133-39877133 GCA_029783475.1 Metacarcinus magister
ATCCATTAGTTTCTTCGCTCAGTGTGATGTGACACAAGGTTTCTACATAAGGTTTGTATTCATTAGCAGAGAAATTGACGCATTGTTACTGGATAGATAACAGTATTTAGCTCTTTCCTTACTCCAATGAATGAGGCAATTTGTTGATTTTTTATATTATATTAAAATTTCAAAAAACTATCAGTTAACAATAAATTAATCATGTTTCCTTACGTATTGACGATGTGAAGTATAGATGTAAACTTATAGAGTGAACAATACTTCTTTCTCCTTTGTTTTGGTATGGGTATGCATTGGATATCGTGTAATACAATGCTTAGCAAGAAAGATGAAAAAAACACTTAAGTTCGTTCAATTCTGTTTGCATTTATATAAGGATTACGGAGCATGTTTTGTGGAAGTCTCTCTCTCTCTCTCTCTCTCTCTCTCTCTCTCTCTCTCTCTCTCTCTCTCTCTCTCTCTCTCTCTCTCTCTCTCTCTCTCTCTCTCTCTCTCTCTCTCTCTCTCTCTCTCTCTCTCTCTCTCTCATTGGCATGTATATTTTTCTATACCATTGAGAGACAAAAAAAAAAAATGGCGTGGGGGAAGGAGAGAAAAAATAACTTAAGAAAGTGAACAAAGTAATGAAGGCATCAAGTGAAGTGAGATGCACGTTGTAAGCACATTAATACCTTTTCGTCGTTGATGTACCAGGCAAGCTCCGCCGCTGGTTTGCTCTTCGCCGAGGTGCAGTTGAGCCTTGCGGTGTCCCCGACATGGTAGTGGCTCTTGCTGCCCTGGATGCTGGGCCCTTGACGCGGCAACTCTGGGAAAACACAGATGGAAGCGTGGAGAATTAGAGATAGTCAGAGAACAAAGAAATATATACTAGTATGCATATCAACATGTAAATGAAAAGAATTAAATGTAAAATGCGTTAAGTAAATTCCAATATGAAGAAGGAGAGAATAATCTCAGTACATTTATATATTATGTAAGTGAGAAAAATTATTATGGACAAGATTATGGATGATAGGCTTATATATTATACAGGAACTGCCTCGGGGGGGGGTCTATTGGCATTTTTCAGCTCCCTTGGCTATAATAATTACTCATATACAAATCCGTTAATAGAATATAACTTCAGATATTTTCGCTTCCCACCTTAGTTGATACAAGCCTCGAATCGCCCCGCGCTTTGTCAGTTACCCAGTTCATGCCTCGCCTTAAAATAAAATGTGTTGGACAGCTGAGGGCACGCGTCGTGGTAGCAACAAGGGAGCAAGAGGCCGCTATGTCATGTTAACGTTGACAAACTCTAATGACTTGTGTAGCACTGCGACTTTTCCAGGAAATTAAGAAGAAAAAAAAAAAGGTGGAAGGGAAATGTGATCTCATTCCGATATAGTTAACGGGTTAATTAGTCAAAGAGAGAGTATTACCGTAGATCATGATATTTGGACATTCTTCCTTATTTTGTACCATTAAAGTTGCATGTACTATCTTTACTCACATATTGATTTTCTTTGATAGTTTTAATAATTAATATCAGTATTATTATTCTTGTTTTCTCAGACACCACCCCATGACGGTATTATAATAATGATAGTGATGATAATGATAATAATGATAATGATAATATTGATAGTAGTAGTAGTAGTAGTAGTAGTAGTAGTAGTAGTAGTAGTAGTAGTAGTAGTAGTAGTAGTAGTAGTAGTGGTAACTATTGTATTAATTTTAACAGCAATAATAAATGTTAAAACAGCAGCCAATTCTTGCCACAAACTGCACATTTTTTCTTCCCCTCACAACACCAGTCTGTTCAGTGATGACTAAAAAACAAAAAACACTGAAAATTGTAGGCACCAAGGACATAGTATATTTTTCTTATCCGTTTGTGTTTACTTCCCACTCGAGTGAAACTTTATTACATATCTTTCCTGCAAAATTTTGTGGTAAATTTCTTCCCTAGAGTGAGAATGGATAGTGATACCTGGTGGTTCTTTTCCTTCCTTCCTTCTCACTAGGGTAACGTGGAGTGGATGGAGTCGAGGGTTTACTTGACTCTCTTCTCCAGTTGAAGATATACGTATTTCAGTGTGAAAAGTAACACCTACTGAACGAATGATAGTGTGGGTGCGATCTGGTTTTCCTTTGTTTTCGTTTATAATACAATCCCAATTTTTTTTTTCTTTTTTGTTATGATTACTCTGCTTACTGTGTTTGTGTCTGGCGTTCAGAGTTATCAGTGGTAATGACTAATGCGTTGTGCTAAAAAAAATTAACGCTGTGAATATAACTGTGGATTGAAGAATGATTAACCGTTTAAGATCAATGCAAAAATTTAATCATAATCTGGACTTTTTCCAGCAGGATTTCTCTTCCCTTTCATTTCCCTTGAAGTATCAAAATGTAAGTAAGTATAGCGTTAAATGCAAAGTGTAACATTATGAAAGTGACGAAAAATATATCAGGGAAGAAGTACAGCTTTTATATTTTTCTAGTTCTTGAATTTGTCACATAAACACATCTGTCGTAGTTGCTGAAGGTAAGCACTTGGTTAACATTCGACTCTTTCAAGTGAAGCATAAGAATAAAACCAATGTTTACCTCCAGTCCTGTTTAATAAAGTCGGTGAATTAATAAGAAAACTGGGCATGTAAATATTACCTCCAGCAGCAAAGCAAAAACATTATTATTACTTGACACCACCTTATCAGCTCGTCCGTAGGATATTCACAGAAGCAATCAAATTTTCTTTTGCAAGACTAGACTCTTTGCAAATACCTTGAATGTATTGACTCTCGAAAACGTCATCCTCGATATTAATGAAGACTTCGGAAAACAAAAATAAATGACATAGAAATATTTAGGTGTGAGAGAAAGTTAAGCAATCATATTCATTTACTTTATCATATTTAACCTTTACTACGTATCATTATTGTTCAAAGTATCCTTGATAGTGTCGATAGTAAAGTAAAAAGAGGAAAAGACAAGAAAAAAGGGTTAGAAAAGATATACAAGATAAAGGACATAAGAGAAATATAAACAAAAATACTATGACGATGAGACACGAAAAACGATGTGAAGGAGGAGTAATAGTAGTAGTAGTAGGTAGCAGTAGTAGTAGTAGTAGTAGTAGGAGGAGGAGGAGGAGGAGTACAAAGAAGTACAAAGGAATAACAAACAGCAACACCATGCAATATCATGTAGTATAGACAAACTAACATAGAATATATACAGGAAAGTGATAAACAGGGGTAATCTACTGCTAAGAAGAAAAAAATTACGCATGAATGAGTAGGAGGAAGAGGAGGAGGAGGAGAAGGAGTTACAACACAGTATGGATGAGCGTTGAAGTACAGAACTTGATACGGTCTATGCAGTTCACAAGACTATGATAAGATGCTGAAAGTTGACGCTGGAAACCAGAGAGATAGAAAAACAGAAAAAGCACACAAAGGTAATACATTAACCTTAGTGATGACCCGTGCTTGTGTGGGCTTGTGTATTTTGTGTCAGTGTATGTGGGTGGGTAAGGTCATGTGGGTGGATAAGGTCATGTGGGTGGGTAAGGTCAAGTGTGTGAGAAGAGGCGTTAGGTGTGAAGGCGTTGGAATAAGCAGGTATATAGATTAGCATGTAACGGCAACAAAACGTATACAAACAAACCAGAACAGGAAATCTAAGTAATGTAGACACGTACCGACCACTACCATACTGCTGCTTTTCTCGAAGGTGTGGAAATGTGGCGAGTCTGCGGACACCTCGCACTTGTACACCCCCGTTGAGTTGAAGGTGAGGCTCTTAAGCAGGACGCGCCTCGTGTTGGACCGATGCACCTGTGGACAAGGAGAGAACAAGTGGAGGTGAACGGAACGGTGCAGACATGTTATTATATTCTTTGACACGTGTGAAAAAGAGTAGGAGTAAAGTATATACACATGAAAATAATAATAATAATACTAATATTAATACAATGGAAATGTTGAATGTGTTTTTATGATCTAATTTTAAGAACTGACGAGTGACTTAAAATTTTACCACATTTCTATTTCAATATCAAGGAGAGGGAACTGCTAAGTGCTCTTTTCATATTGTATCTCGTTATCCCTACTCTCCCTCCCTCCTCTTATCCTGTTTCCCTTCCTCCCCCTTACTTAAAACTGTATGAACACGGAAGTTGCACGAGAAAAAAATCAATCATTCTTTTTTTTTTTCCGCCTCATCCCTATTCTCATTTTCCTTTTTTCCTGTTGCTCTCTGGAAAACTACCCAACGTACACAATTGTACATTTATCATAAAAAAAAATACAGGATATGTTTTTAGATTTATATCATTAAGCATTGCTACACATGCAGATACTCCGCATGAAAAAAAATATATAATCTACATTTGTAAAACCGTGTGTAAAACCATGTATCTTTATTTCTTTTATTCAGAGAGAAAAATATTAAAGAAGCCAAATAGAGATAGATAGATAGAGAAAATAAATGAACTTAGAGAGAGAGAGAGAGAGAGAGAGAGAGAGAGAGAGAGAGAGAGAGAGAGAGAGAGAGAGAGAGAGAGAGAGAGAGAGAGAGAGAGAGAGAGAGATGTGCCAGGTAGCTGGTAGAAGCGACCTTTTTCTCTAGGAAGGTGTTAATGAGGCAGATAAACTCATTTTCGGCAGCGTGGATCCAAGATGGCGTAATGTACATCACCCTCCCTCATCTTCCCTTCCATCGCTTCTCTCTATTTCTCTCTTCTTTTTTTTTTTCTCTCTCTCTCTCTCTCTCTCTCTCTCTCTCTCTTTCTCTCTTTCTCTCTCGTTCTCTCTCTCTCTCTCCCTCTGTTTTCTTTCATCACCATTTTCTTTGTCTTCCTCCAGCTCACTGTGACATAGTGCACTTTTATCGTATTTAATCCTTTAATGCCACAGATTTAATACCTATATTCACTCCACTCACTCTACTTCTCTTTACAAAGAATTTTAATTACTTACTGTACTTCATCTTCCTTCTCTGATACGTTTTTCTGC
>JAPQNM010000003.1:39887133-39892133 GCA_029783475.1 Metacarcinus magister
ATGTTAAGTACCATTCAATACACATTCTTTTTTATACTCCTATTTCTTTGGCAGCTCTTATTCCCTCTCCTTTCCTTTACATAACAATAAATAGGTAAAGTGACCCCTCCCCGCAGCCTCCTCCTTTTAATCTTGAGGGAGTCATTACCGCGGGGACGTCCTCCTTGAGCTTCCCTCACCCTTGCACGCTACCAGGGTCACAGGTAACTCACAGGTAACAAACACACCCAGCCTCGTAGCATCGCCATTATCCTCAATTATCTGATTAAACACTAAATCAACGCCCCTTCCACCCCCCCCCTCTATCCCCCATCCACTCTCCTTCCCTCCCCCTAAAACACTTGCACGTTTAACCCAAACTAAATAATCCGGGGAAACTAGTTAACCGGCGTGCATTATGATCACGCGAACGATTAAACCGGATAAACTGCGCCTCCATCCGGCTCCGCAAGAGAGATTAAAAGGATCGTATCTTATCTCCAGCCGTAAATAAGGAATGAGGAAAAATAATACACGGAGGGAAAAAAAAAAGAGTAGGAGGAGGAGAGAGGAAGCCAAGTTATGATCGCTGTGGGAAATTATGGAAGGTTGGTTCTCGGTGGTATCGGAAAGGTTGTCAATACTTGTTTTCATGCCTCCACTTGCTTTGGTAATGCCTCCGTTCATGTCGTAAAGTTTCTCTCTCTCTCTCTCTCTCTCTCTCTCTCTCTCTCTCTCTCTCTCTCTCTCTCTCTCTCTCTCTCTCTCTCTCTCTCTCTCTCTCTCTCGCTCTCGCTCTCGCTCTGTGTGTGTGTGTGTGTGTGTGAAAAGAGTTTGGTTTAGGTAGAAAATATTGATTTGTTCCCGAGTTTGCTGTGAGGGTATTAAGATGAACAGAAGGGATGATGTGCATAAATAATGAGAAGAAAACCAAAACTTCTTTGTGTTTCTGTACTCGTGGCGAAGAAGGTCAAGACTCACGATTTGGTTAAGGTTACATCTGCTGAGTCACATATACTTGGTCCTTTAACATGAAAGATAAAGAAGGATCTCTCTGTTTTTCTTTCTTATCTCTTGTTTTTTTATCTTCTTCTCGCCCTCTCCTTTGTTTGTGAATGAAATCTACTTACAAAGTTTATTACATGTACTCTGCTTGCGTGTGTGTGTTTGTTTGTGTGTGTATGTGTATGTGTGTGTGTATGTATGTTTGTTTTAATGCATTATACTGCTCTGAATGTAATAAACAAACACTTCCTAGCTTAACAGTCGTTGCTGAGACAATAATAAAACCATTGTACATACACTTACATACACTTACATACACATACACTACACTTACATCTTTTATCTTTTCTCATCACTACGTTATAACTCATCTACTTCCACTTCTACATCTACTTCCACCATCCACACTAACACAAGCTGACAACATTTCCACCCGTGATAACCGAACTGAAGCGACGATTCACGCAACACAAACAAGGCGACTATGTATAAGCAAGCGGCCGATGGGGAGGCGTGGAGGACAGGACTGATGTGTCTAGTAATTGTCGTTCGGGACGGTAAGTGGCTTGTTAGGCTCTGCTTCTAATGTCTTGTTTACGCCGCTTAGTGCTGACAATGAGGAAACTTGTAGACGAAATGCTCTGCTTGAGGGAAGAAGAGGAAGCCAGTGGGAAGGCGAGAGGGTGTTACCATGGAAGCTGATAATGGATAGGAAAAATGTCGAGGAAAAGAGAAGTGTGAGGTAAAGTGACTGAAAGAGACAAGTATGGTGGAAGAAATTACGAAAGGTTATGCGAAGGGGAAGAGAATGAAGAAAGGAAAGAAGTTGATGGGAAGTGATCTGTTAATTGGATAAAATTGTAGAACTAAAGAAGATATAAGTAAGCCTATTAGGGAGGTATAGATTCTTAACGTTGAGAAGAAGGTGGAACGCGCTCTCTCTCTCTCTCTCTCTCTCTCTCTCTCTCTCTCTCTCTCTCTCTCTCTCTCTCTCGCTCTCGCTCTCGCTCTCGCTCTCGCTCTCTCTCTCGCTCTCTCTCTCTCTCTCTCTCTCTCTCTCTCTCTCTCTCTATATATATATATATATATATATATATATATATATATATATATATATATATATATATATATATATATAGAGAGAGAGAGAGAGAGAGAGAGAGAGAGAGAGAGAGAGAGAGTGAGAGAGAATTCATGTACTTTTTCTATTGGCAACTTACTTTACTTTACTAATCTGTCTGTCTTAAATAATTAGTTTTCATTCTATTGAATAATTTAGAACCATAGATCCTTTTCGACATGCAAATTACACGTTAGGAAAAGGTAATTCTTTTTATAGTTTATCAATCGGTCCAGTTTTCATTTTTAATCTTGGAGAAAGTTTGTCGGATTCGGTAACTATATGTGCAGAAACGGAGCACGTGTGTTGGTTATGGTGCTGTGGATGGTGTTCCTGCTGGTGACCTTTCAGCTTTGATTCGAAAAATTGTCCTGAGTATTACTTATCGATAAGAAGACACACCTTTTCAACGTCTAATCGAGGCGTAGTAGTAAAATGAGAACTTACTCGTGAAGTATTATCCAGTAAAGATAACTTGTTCACTTGAATGATGTAGGGCTTCCTTCTCCCTAAGACACTGTATTCTTTACTAGATGTAGCGCCACCGCCCAGTGTAAGCCTGCACAGAGGCGTGGTTCGTGCCCACACACACCGCCATCATCATCTTTGAATTTATGTACTTTTCCGAAATTTGCTGACGATACGAAAATTTCGAGTAGAGTAACTATCATCGCCGAAAAACTACAATTACAATCCAACCTCGACATCTTAGTCAGTTTTTTTTACATAAAAAAAAAGTGGCAAATTAGATTTAATGTTGATAAATGTAAAGTCTTACATATCGGAGATAATAATCAATACACAAAATACACAATGAATGGCTCCGAACTTTCCAAATATAGCCATGAAAAAGACTTAGGGATAACTATTAATAATGACCTTAATCCAAGTAAACATTGTTCAGACGTTGTTAAGAAAGCTAACATTCTAGTCGGCTTCATCGGAAGAACTTTTGAGTACAATTCAATGTACTTGTACATCCTCATCTAGAATATTGCATTCAGTTCTGGTCACCATACTATAAAAAAAAATATTGATAAAATGGAGATAAAACAAAGAAAAGTCACTTAAATGATTCCTAAACTGTGAAGCAAACCTTACGAAGAACGACTAAAGGAGCTCAACTTTTTTTTCTTAGGGAAGTAATAGCCTTAGATTTTCCTGTTTTCTCACTTTCCTATACAAATTCCATGATAGTTTTTTCATATAACATAGTATTGTTTCCTCTAAAGGGAGGGTGGGTGGGGAGGAGTCTTCCACTTAACTGTTTTTTTGTCTGTCAAGTAGATATTATAGCCTCGTTAGGTCCAGTACGATTGTTGCTGTCTTTTCTTGCTTTGTACTCCTCCTCTTCCTCCTCCTCTTCTTCATTTTCCCTAAGGACCAACATTTTTTTTCCCGCCATTATTTTCTCCAAGCGATGGTTAATGTAATTACGGAATTGATCTCTCCAAAAAATTATGTGAATAGCAACTTAGCTGAGAGTGAAGGTTGTTTGACGGCTTAGCAGTTTAAAAGTTGTAAACACATGGTTGTATTAAATAATTATATTTTTTGTGGACAAACACACAGCTTTTATAACTTTAATTTTGTCTTCTACTTATTATAATTTATGTTTAGTTTCTTCGTGTTCATTTAATTTCATGTGCAGGTAGCAGTTTCCTAAAAAAAATTTACAACTCTCACCTGTAAATGTAATTGTTATACATATATTTTTTCATATTCTCATTAATCAATTTATATGATATTCCTTCCCTTTCTCTTCCCTTCTCTTCCTCCCTCCCTTCTTCTCCCTCTCCCTCCCTGAATCTCCTTCGTCCTCTATACTCACCAAGATCCATTCCCTCCCTCTTCTCCCTCTCCACCCTCCAGCCTTGCACCTGCCCCTCCCCCCCCCCCACCCCCACGCCTTCCGCCCACCGTCCCCCAAAGTCTTCCTCCTTCCTACGCACACAATCAGAGACAAAAAATTTTAATTACTCAAATATTTATGGACGTGATTAAGATGTGGGAATAAGTGATTTTGTCCTCATTTAGGAACAGATTTGAGAGCGAGGAGGGGGGGGGGGAAGGGGGGTCCTCATTCCCTCGAGAGTACATTAATATTTCACCGTTGCCTTTGAATAGATTTTAACTCGTGATCGCCCACATTTTAATGTTATATTCCTCCTGGGTTCATTACTTTGCCCAATAGTCTTCACGTGCAAGGGGAGGGCTGGGGGGCTGCAGGGAGGGGTGGCGCTTAACTTACGAGAATTGCCGATGAAATTAATCCCGAGATGTAGGTGTAGTTTTCAAATGAGTCAATGTGTTTGTGTGCGTTTGAGTAGGTGGGTGAGGATGGTGTATATCGTGTATCTGTCTGTCTGTCTGTTTGTCTGTGTGGTGGTTCCAGCGGTTGTCTTGGTTTTCATCTTCATCACCCATTAGTCCTTCCCTCCCGCGTCACCAGGCGTGCTTCACTGCCCTTCATTATCCTGCCTGCGGGGCGCCTCGGCCACGCACCACTTAATACAGACCTTCATTATCATTTTCGTGAAAGGCTAAAACTTTAATCACTATATGTCAGTATGAAGGTTAGTTTTATTTAAATTATATGTATGCATGTGTGTGTGTGTGTGTGTGTGTGTGTGTGTGTGTGTGTGTGTGTGTGTGTGTGTGTGTGTGTGTGTATGTGTATGTGTATATGTGTGTGTGTGTGTGTGTGTGTGTGTGTGTGTGTGTGTGTGTGTGTGTGTGTGTGTGTGTGAAAGAGAGATAGAGAAAAAAAACAGACAGAGAGATGACAGATAGACAGACTGTTTATATGTGTATATATATATATATATATATATATATATATATATATATATATATATACATATATGTGTGTGTGTGGGTGTGTGTGTATATGTAT
>JAPQNM010000003.1:39907133-39909633 GCA_029783475.1 Metacarcinus magister
CACACACACACACACACACACACAATCAATATCATATACCTTCATTTCTATCGTTGTTTCTGAGCGGACCTGAAGTAGCGACGCACCAAGATATTATGGATTCTGTGAGAAATTAACGGATGTGATCGAGCAGCCTTTTTACACACACACACACACACACACACACACACACACACACACACACACACACACACACACACACACACACACACACACACACACACACACACACACACACACACACTACTAATTACCGGCCTTATAGCTATTGTCAAAGGGGTAGGAAGGGATATCCCATAATAAAACAAGCTTTTTTTTTATTTCTTTCCTCTTTCATGAGATTTGTTGAAATGGTGAATCATACGTATTAATTTTGCTGTGATCATTACTTCAAAGCAGCGTATGAATGGTTTTGTTAATGTTACTACACTCAATTGTAATTATTGACACAGAGGTTGTCACACTGATTGTTTTGAGGGGAATGTCGGTAAGGGATCCACGTCTTTACCATGCACGTGCGCCTGTTTGTACCTACTTATATACCACCCCCACCCCCCTGCTTTACACACACACACACACACACACACACACACACACACACACACACACACACACACACACACACACACACACACACAGTTATCCGCTTATGCATAGTTACAAAATTTCAAAATGTTTATGAATTAGATTGTTCATTCATGCATAGATTTCTTCTGTTGCAACACCAGTTAATTGCACTTTTTTTTTAATTGTTGTGTTCTCTTGCTGTATATATTATATGTGTACGTAACTACCTGCACGAGGGTGGACATTTATACTCAACGTGCAGTCTTCAAGCTCGTTTCAGTTAGGTAATTACTTTTAAAAGACGACAGATGTCACTTCTGTAGCCTCACGATGGAAGAAGAAAACAGCAGATAAAGAAAAATAAAATAGAAAGAAAGAAAGAAAGGCAGACAAAGAAACGAAACGAATTTATGTGCAAGAGAGTGATGATGAAGACAAGGACGAGGAGAAAAAAATTATGAGATTATGAGGAAAGGGAAGTGTTTGATTGTATTCAATGTTTTGTTTTGAGTGTCCAATGACCATGAGTACAATCACTTGTGTTTATGAGTGTGAGGCTTGTTTGTTCAAAGAGAAACTTTAAGCCAAGTGACAACTTTGCGATATGTGTGTCGTGTTACAAAAATGTGTTGTCTTTTTATTGGAAAACTTGCGTGATGCAGGTATGAGTCAATTATTGTTCCGGAGAAAGACTCGAAGCTTATGTTGTATTTTCACTGAGCTCTACGTCCTGAAACCTACCATTGCTCATTGTTTTTTCAGGAGCGTGCGAGAAGAGTTCCTGTAGTTTGTGACAGGCACCTACTCTTGAATTCTTTGTGTTTATTCTGAAAGTGTTGTCCCAACACATTTACCAGTTTACATAAGTGACAAGTCCTGTTATTGTCTTCAATTTCTTACAATTACGTGAAAGACGGATGCAGATATTATCTGTGGAAGCCTTACCAAGACATATCCTGGTAGCTTATCCAATACTTAGCACAATAAATGACAGGTAATCAATAGTTTTATCATGCTCCTGCTATTACCGTACATAATCAAACAGTTACTGATAATGTCAAACACCAACATCACTGATGCTTTGAGAAAGATTTCGTGGGTCCTCGGGTGTAAGCCGAAAAGATTCATGAACTGAATGTATCGTTCAATGATATCAAGTTAGGTTACCGTAATCAACTTTCTTCTTCTACAACATGAACTCGTCTCCTAAATCTTGATTCCATTCACGGCGCTAGTGTTCCGCTGGCAACAGGTGCCTTCCCATCGTACGCTATTCCTGGCATGCTTTTTGATGCAGGAATGGTGCCACTCAGACATTCCTGAGTTGCCTGCTTCTCGCTAAAGTATTCATGTAATCCGACTTGTATCATATAGTCGGACGCTATCCCTTATTTACCCCTCCGGAGATGTCCACAGTCTTTCAATTTTCGGGCAAGAATGTTATTTGACCAGCTATCTCTTCTGTGACCTGCCGCTACTCGAACTTATATTTGCAACTCCCGGCAATGTACTTTTATCGATCCTTACTGGCAAATGTGGCAGATTCACTGAGGCATGTTACTAAGCCTTTATCTTGGGTCACGCATCCTGACATGAAGAGTAACACAATCTTCTTTCTGTTTTTATCGTCGGATCAAATTCTTACACTGGTTTAGGATTTTTTTCCAGATTTTACCTGTTGTAGTCATCAAGTTTTATTCGTTACGGAGACATGTTCATGTGTTCATGCAGGGGGATGAGGGAACAGATGTAGTGGCCAAAGACTTCTCTTCATCCTCTTCCTGCCTGCCCATTCCTCTACTGGAACAAGTATATGGTAATTCAGGCCGTTTAGCAGAATAGAAGGGAGGCTCTGGTGGCTACTACCAAGATTAGGAAAGCATGTCCAAAGTTACTAAAATTGCTTCATCTACATTTACTTATTTATTAATGC
>JAPQNM010000003.1:39914633-39932133 GCA_029783475.1 Metacarcinus magister
ACATTGTAGGTCCATTGGTCGTAGTCGAGTATTGACCCGTTTTATTGTTAAAGTGTTGAAGTGCTCACTAGACACACACACACACACACACACACACACACACACACACACACACACACACACACACACACACACACACACACACACACACACACACACACACACACACACATTTGCTTCGTGTAGTCTTCAGTCACTCTGGTGAGGCGTTGTTGAATGTCAGTGTTTCGTGGGAGAAAAATATCCTAGAATTAATATTCTGGAGTTGGCGGGACTGAAGTCTGTCTCGCTTGAATAATATTTCAATGATAGAATATTATCTTGATAAGCTTATGATATTACATAATGATATTACTGATGATATAACTACTATGCCTTTAAGCGTCTCAACATATTCTCTGTAAAGAATTGTGAGACAGTCCTGTATTTGTTGAAACTCAGAGACTGTCATAGAGATGATTACCTCCGCTTTTTTCTCTATCCTGCTCCTCTCGTAGCATTAATAAATCAAGAGTAATTAATTAGATTTATTCCTGTAATGATATATAAACCTCATATTAGTTTTACAGACTACGCTAAGTAAAAATTGAACAAGAGTTAAGGTGATTCTAACCTGCAGTACATACAAAATGTCTATATAGTACACATCAATTTTGCTTCTGCTATGATATATTTTTTTTTGTCATGCATGAATATAACCTCTTCTCAGACCAACACGTTATAATTCTTGTAGTCATATGCAGTCTAATCGAAGTGTTAAGCTGTCTTGTTATCAGCCATCGATAGGCAGATCATCAAGTATTCAGAATATACTACTTGTTCATGGCGAAGGAGTTATGAGGAGAACAGTTCACGCTGCGTCTCCCTCTGTGTTATTCATACTCGTTTCACATTTTCTCACATCTTTATCTTGTTCTCTTGTCCTTGCTTTCCTTGTCTCCTTGACTAACATTTCTCTCCCCTCATCCATCTCTTCTTCCTTCTGCTTCTCTTTCCTTGTCTCTCCCAAGCTCTCTTCCCTTCTTTCGTCTCTTCTCTTTATCCTTCCTCCTTTTCCGTGAATCCCCCCACCCCTCCCACCACCCTCCGTCTCCTTTCTATCCTTTAGCCTCTCGTGACCAAATCCTGGTAGTGAGAGGGCTGGTGGGACAGCTGGAGAGGGACAGTATTGCTGTAATATATCCGCACCTGTTTCTTATTTAAGCCTCCAGGGTACAACTTTTCCTCTCACTCTCTCTCGACAACCACTGTTATTTGATGCTTTTCCCCTCTTGATGTTGCAGTTGTTTGCTTGTTTAGTTGTTTGGTTAGTTTAGTTGGGTGTGTTTTGTTGATATTGTTGTTGTTGTTGGACCGTCTTTGATATTCGCCTCGTGCTACTTTTTTTTGTTTATGTTCATCGTATTCTTTCAACCCTTTGCACGTTTTTCCTTTCGTTCCTGCGTCTCAAAAACGTTTCGACTCTGGTGTATGAGGCGAGGTGAGGTGAGGTGCACAGGTGATAATGGCGATGATCTGTGGTGGTGGTGGTGGCGGTGGTGGTGGTGATGGTGCTGGATGGTGATGGTGAGAGACAATGAAAGTAATAGTGGGAGGCATAAATTGTGAGGAAATGGTAGTAGAACGAATTGCATGACATGAGGCAGAGGGACAGTTAGGGGAGGAAGGGGTAGTATCAGTGGTGGGGGGCGACGGCGGCGGCGGCGGTGGCGGTGGTGATGTCAGCGGCTGTGGCGACGGTAGTGGTCGAGGTAGTGGTAGTCGTAGCAGCAGTGTGCCGTCCCGCCACCCTCGCTAACGTTCGATTTTATTTTGAGAAGTAACGACGGCCATATTGCTTTTATTATAACCCATCCAGGCTCGCGGAACGACTGAGACGAGAGGGCGACGTTCCGCTACCCCCCTCAGCTGCGTTACGTCCCTGCGCCGAGAAGCCACACGGAACGCGAGATGTGACGGAGAGAATATTACGTTTATTTAATGCAGCATTCCGGTGCTTCTTCATTATGCTGTTTGAGATGCTTCTTAAGTCTGTTGATGTTAGCGATGAAGGAGGACGGACGCTCCTGGGGAGACTATGCTGCGGGAAATGATAAACCTTGAGAGCCTGCGTGAAGGGACGAACACAGGAAGTAATGACGGAGACGCGCGTAAGTACTGAGAGACCAGCGAAGAAAAAAAAAGCGAAAGTGAATAAGCCGAGACACTTAGGGACAACATACTTGTAAACGTGTTAGTTAATAGAAGAGAAGTAAGAAAGTAGATATATAGAAGGCACGCGTGCAATAAACCTCCATGCTCGTCTCCGCTTCCAGGTTCGTAGTGGCACACCATTTGCCAATCCACTTCGGTTACCTCGTCTACGTGTCACTAGGTACTCATTGAGCGGCGAACACTGGCAAGGTGAATGGAGAGCTAAGTTGGCTGGCTGTAAGCTGCCTCTCCCGATCAAAACGCATACCCCAGACAGAACAAGTTTAAGGAGGAACACGCTATTCATAGCTAAATCTCGACTAGAGGAAGAGGAGAGGGTGGCGTTAAGAACATTTCAAAAGAGGGAATTGTAAATAGAGGAAGAAGGAAGGTGTGGAAGAGGCTTAAGTAAGCGATGAGGCAGTGTGAACTTTCCGGGGAAGGGAGAGATGAAGGAGCAGAGAAATATAAAGAGAGTAATAGTGAGGAGGGAAGGAAAAGAAGAGGGGAAACCTCAAGGGAAAACGCTATTCTCATCTCTTGAAAGACTTTTCTGAGGTGATGACCAAGAGGGAGGGAGGAAGGAAGCCACGGAAGTAAGGATAAATGAGAAAGAGATAGATAGATAGATAGATAAAGAGCGAGAGAGAGAGAGAGAGAGAGAGAGAGAGAGAGAGAGAGAGAGAGAGAGAGAGAGAGAGAGAGAGAGAGAGAGAGAGAGAGATACCTCCCTCCTATACTCAAAGTTAGAAACTCGACTGTGTTAACATTACCTCAATTAATTCGCCCTTTTTCGAGACATTTTTGGAGGGTGTAGCAGCGGCCCTCATTGTACCTCCAGCCCTTCATAATAGCCCGCATTGTGTCCATTATACATGCTCTCTCCTTTTTTTCTGTACTCTCCTACTCTCTTTCTCTTGCTCTCTCGTCGCTCCCGTTCTCCCTTGCACCTCCCGCAGCCCTGCCCCGCCCTCCCCTCCCTTCCACTCCCTTCCACTCTCTTCCACTTCACTTTCCTTCGTTCCTTGCATGCATGTTCACTTTCACGCATTCGTAATTGTTTTCCCTTCACCCTACCAGGTTCCTTGATTATATGCCTTCCACCTTTCATACCTACAAAATAAGGGGCGAGGCGTATGGACATGGGAAGGAGGGACGGATGGAGGGATGGGGTGGAGAGGAAGGCGAAGGAAGAAGGGGAGGCACAGTAAACACGGTTAGGCGGGGTCTACACAAACTGCTTGTGTACAGTACTACGTTTTTGAACGAAATTTGATTATTCATAACATTTATCTAATAGCATACCTTTCCCCTATTCTGTTTCTCTCAGCTATACCACTCTTGTCTTTTACTCTTTTTTTTTGCTCTCTCTCTCTCTCTCTCTCTCTCTCTCTCTCTCTCTCTCGCTCTCGCTCTCTCTCTCTCTCAGACACGCATGCACACACAAGAAAATAATGTAACAATAGTGTCCACAATGTCGTCAAATTTCGTCTTTTTTTCAGAGCAAGTCAGTGTGCATTGTTTGGCTTCTGTATGAGCATTGAAGGCGTGGGTTGTGTTGGCTCGGAGGGACGATGGTATGTTGGCGAGCAGTGTGATGCATTTCTTTTAAAACCTACGCTTCACATTGATGCTTCGTTTGTCTAAAGTCATACACACAAAGATAAAGGTTAATGGGTCAAATTTTAAGCGTTGATACTTGTATGTTAATGGTGAGGCGTTGGTGGGAGGAGGTAATGATGCTGGTAATGAGATGGTCACCACGTCAAACTTTCCAAATTATATGTACGGGGTCACACTCTCGAAATGATATCATGTTTGTAGTGTATAAGAACGGAGACTTATTTATGTATTTATATGGTGTGTGTGTGTGTGTGTGTGTGTGTGTGTGTGTGTGTGTGTGTGTGTGTGTGTGTGTGTGTGTGTGTGCTTTTTCTGTTTTTTGCACATTAATGAGATGCTGGGATTTGTACGCTAATTATGTGTTGCCCTCACAAATAACAGGACCACATTTGTCCATTAGTTAATAGGTTGAATATAATACGTCAAACATTCTTCTCAGGTACTACAGATGATGTTATTTTTGTTGTTGTTGTTGTTGTTGTTGTTGTTGTTGTTATTGTTATTATTATTGTTGTTGTTGTTGTTCGTGCATCCTTTTACATTTTCATCGATTCTACAGTAAATTTATGAACATTCTCAGGGTTTACAAGGGGATAAAATAATCATGATTGGTAACATTTATGCTTCTGAATGTCACTAAAGGTTAACAGGTAAAGCAGATAAATAGTTTACAAGAATTTAAAAAAAAAAAAAAACTAACTGAAACACATTAGCAGAGGCAGGAACAGCAGCAACAACAATAACAGCAGCAACAACAACCACTTAACACTCTCAAATACTTTCCTTTTAAGTAATTCTAAATACCGGTCACTTGGGAAATTTTCTTTCGGTTTTATTATTCAAACTACAATAGGGGATGAGGTAGGAGGAGAAGCAATAGGAGGAGGAGGAGGAGGAGGAGGAGGAGGGGGGAGGAGGAGGAGGAGGATTACAAACGACATCACAAACAATAACAGACCTTCAGCTCCTTACTAGGGTGTTTTCTTACCCAAATCTAACTTACTGAAATAAGGGAAGGGATAGTACAGAAGAAACATCCTTCCCACCCATCCATCCATCCCTCCAGCTAAAGCAGGCCGGAAAAAAAACGATACCGTGCAGCATTGAAAAAAAAATATTATGAAATTCATGAGGAAAGTAAAAAATAAGATGTAGCATACGTCTCAAGGGTAGAGTGTGATTGAGTGTTGTGTTGGTAATGTGCTGTGTGCAGAGTGTAGGTGAAAACACACACTGGATGACTACACGGGGTGGTGCAGCAGCCTTGTCAAGCTCTTTCTAGTAAGGCAGCAGTCAATCTTGAGGAGGAGGAGGAGGAGGAGGAGGAGGAGGAAAATTGGAAATGGAAGCGAGAGAGTAGTTTATGGAAGAAGAGAAAAAGAACAACTAAAACAACAACAACAACAACAACAACAACAACAACAACAACAACAACAACAACAACAACAACAACAACAACAACAGCGACAATAAGAAAAAGAAAAGAAGAAAGGGAAAGGTACAGAGGACGGAGGGAGGAGAAAGAGGGGAAAAAAGAAAGAAAAAAAAAGGGAGAGAAAGAAAAATAGTAGGACGAGGAAGGAGAGAAAGATATATAGGAAAGGGAAGGCGAGGGTGGAAACAAGACGGAAAAGGAAGATGGAGAAAGAAGAATAGAAAAAAATTTGGAAGAATAATGGAAGATAAGTTGCAAAATAGGAACTGAGTAGGTAAAACAGAGAGAGAGAGAGAGAGAGAGAGAGAGAGAGAGAGAGAGAGAGAGAGAGAGAGAGAGAGAGAGAGAGAAAAAAAAAAAAGGAGTAATTATTAAAGTCCACCTGCTTCTGCCTCACTTTCCTTTTGCATCTCTCTCTCTCTCTCTCTCTCTCTCTCTCTCTCTCTCTCTCTCTCTCTCTCTCTCTCTCTCTCTCTCTCTCTCTCTCTCTCTCTCTCTCTCTCGCTCTCATCATAAACACACACATACATACACACACACACACACACACACACACACACACACACACACACACACACACACACACACACACACACACACACACACACACACACATTTCCGTTCACTTTCCCTTTTATATTTTCTGTTTACCTGCTTCGGTTTAACTATTTTCTCTTATTTTTCTTTATATATTTTTTTATTCTTTCCTTCGTTTCTCTCCCTCCCTTCCCTTCTTCGTTTTTTTTTTTTTCTCTCTCTCTCTTCCATTGCCTTGTCTTCCTGTATTTCCCTTTTCTTGCCTTCTTTTGCCTTTCTCTTTTTCCCTGTTTACCTCCCTCTCACTTTCTTATTTTCTTTTTTTTTATTTCACCTCTAGGTTAGCATCCGCCGCCCCCTTGGTGACCACTGAATCATTGATGTTGCATAAAGGTAAAAAAAAATGTTCAATTGTCCTTCTCATCTTTCCTCTACCTTTCCTTCTTCATTTGTTTTCATTTTTCCTTCTCTTTTATTTTGTCTTATTTTTTTCTTTATCACATCCCGCATCATTTTCATCCTCATCATCATCATCATTATCATCATCATCATCACAATCCTTTCTTCTTTCTTCTCCTACTATCATATCGTTTATATTTTTTTTACTCTATTCGTGTCACTCACTTAGATAATCTTTCGTGTTTCCTCTCGTCTTTTGTTTTCATTCCCTGCGTCTGTGTATGCGTTGAACTTTTTTATTTTTTTAGTCTTGTCTGCATTACTTCACCTTTTTTTTTATATTTGTGTCCAAGCGAAGAACCGGTATCAACAAAAATCAGTTACAAGGTTTTTCTTCTGGTGAATCGAAGAGCTTGCTTGAAAAACCTAACTTTATAAGGTACACTTTTGGAATGCGTACACACACACACACACACTCTCTCTCTCTCTCTCTCTCTCTCTCTCTCTCTCTCTCTCTCTCTCTCTCTCTCTCTCTCTCTCTCTCTCTCTCTCTCTCTCTCTCTCTCTCTCTCTCTCTCTCTCTCTCTCTCTCACACACAGGTTATGCATGAGGAGAGATAAGGAAAGATGAAGTTCCTTACATTATGCGATAGGAGAGAAAGGGGAAGATTTGATTATGATGTTTGCAGACAGAAAAAGATTGGAAGTGGATTGAGAACACTGTTTGGAGAGTGGTAATGGAAAAACAAGAAACCATGACTGCAAAGGAAGAGAGTTATATAACCTTTAAACATTGTATATCGTAAATAGAATGTCAGTGTCTCTATTCATATCATACATGTTAGGATTGAGTATGAGGTGGCGTGGAGGTGGTGCAAGCAAGAAACATCCATGAATTTCTTCTGCTTAAAGTATATAAAAGTGGATTAGATTATGGAAAACAAGACAATAAGAATGAGCTCAAATGCAAGTACTACATCCTCATAGGCTTGAACACACATATCAACCACCACCACCACCACCACCAGTCAGTCTCTATTCATATCATACATGTTAGGATTGAGTATGAGGTGGCGTGGAGGTGGTGCAAGCAAGAAACATCCATGAATTTCTTCTGCTTAAAGTATATAAAAGTGGATTAGATTATGGAAAACAAGACAATAAGAATGAGCTCAAATGCAAGTACTACATCCTCATAGGCTTGAACACACATATCAACCACCACCACCACCACCACCACCAACAACAACAACAACAACAACAACAACAACAACCATGATTCCTACTCACTCACGCCCAAAATACAACACTAACCTATGAATTAATAAACCAATCCAAAAATACACCAACAAACTAACAGCAAACGAACCAAATATACATAAAACAAAAGAGAAACGATCAAGCAAATAGACATAATTTGAACACCATAGATGCTAATGGATGTATATGGTCTTCAGGATTCACTTCATTATATTTTCAGGTGATTTTTTTTTCGGGTGTGTGTGTGTGTGTGTATGTGTGAAGGGGAAGGCGAGGTAGGGAGGCAAGGTAGGAATATATGATTGTATACTTTGTTTTCGCAAAGATGCTTCAGTTCCCTTCAGTGCACGCTGCTTCGAGGAACGAGAAATAATGAGAGGGGATGATGCTATGAGAGAGAGAGAGAGAGAGAGAGAGAGAGAGAGAGAGAGAGAGAGAGAGAGAGAGAGAGAGAGAGAGAGAGAGAGAGAGAGAGAGAGAGAGAGAGAGAGAGAACGAAGATAATATAAACAGACCGATAGATAGATAGACTGGCAAAGATACAAAATAAGAAAAATATAAACAGACAGACAGACAGAGATAGATAGCAGACAGAAAGACTTACAGACAGAGAGAGAGATATAGGGACAGACAAACACATGTACACAGAAAGATGGAAAGACAGACAGACACACAGACAGACTGACTGACAGACAAACAGACAGACATACAGATTGTAGGCGTTGTCATGGTAACATCCTGGACTTTAGCTGCGATGACAGGAATTTAGTTAGAAGTGTGTGTGTGTGTGTGTGTGTGTGTGTGTGTGTGTGTGTGTGTGTGTGTGTGTGTGTGTGTGTGTGTGTGTGTGTGTGTGTGTGTGTCATAAGTGAACTATTTATCTGTGGAAACGGAATTCGAAGTACATCATCTGTCTTTCATCCAATTAGTTCTCTCTCTCTCTCTCTCTCTCTCGCTCTCTCTCTCTCTCTCTCTCTCTCCTCTCTCTCTCTCTCTCTCTCTCTCTCTCTCTCTCTCTCTCTCTCTCTCTCTCTCTCTCTCTCTCTCTCTCTCTCTCTCTGAACACCCTTTGAAGTTCTGTTGTGGTTTCCTGTGAAGGGAATACAGTAAAACAACAGAATAATAGCGTCAAGTTTCCTATACACTACACGACACTGATTACAAAGCTGTCCCATGCATCTTTTCATCACTCTTTCTCTTCCCCTTCCCCTTCCCTCACTACAAAGTCATGAGTGGGGAGGAAATATAGCAGTATAAGTAAGAGTCATTGTACTCCCTAGTTTTTTTTTTTATTATCTTTTTTCTTCACTCTTTTTATTTATTGTCTCTCTTTCTCTGTCTCTTTTTCTATTTTTTTTTTCTCTCTCTCTCTCTCTCTCTCTCTCTCTCTCTCTCTCTCTCTCTCTCTCTCTCTCTCTCTCTCTCTCTCTCTCTCTCTCTCTCTCTCTCTCTCTCTCTCTCTCTCTCTCTCTCTCGCTCTTTGAAATGAACTTAAGGTCATTTTGCAGTGATAAGCGTGGATGTTCCCTTAGTTTTTTTGTAAGGAAAGCACATAAGCACACACCCACACTACACTCACACACACACACACACACACACACACACACACACACACACACACACACACACACACACACACATATCATACCTAACACGTAACAGTTCTAAGCAGCTTTACTTTTCCCTCCCACACTGTTGCAGTCCAATACTTCGCGTCTCCCTCATGCACGATAAATCCTTGTTTTTATCAGCGATTTGTGTTTTATTACAGTTCTCACCCTCTCCTCTGCTTAGACTTTTGTCGTTCGTATCTGTGCTTGTGTTCTTGCTTCGAGTGTGTTGTTTCCCTTACGTTCCTCTGCCCTGCCGTGCCGAGCCATGGTTCTTGTATGAAAAGACTTAGTTACCGAAGAACACAATTAGTTTGATCCTCTTTTTATATGTTTGCTTATTGGCCCAGAACACAAATTTGTGTTTTATGTGTTTACTTGCAGTTCGATTTTCAGTTCGTTTGTGTTTGTTTATTGTTGACACTCCCGCAGGTGACCATAAACATGCAAGATTTTCAGGTTGCAGGTGCAAAGAGACAGCAAATTCAATAGGAAACGAGTTCATATTGCGTGCAGAGGTATAATTATATATGTATTTTTGTATTTTTAATGCAGCAGAAGCATTATACACGGTATAAGCACAGACTCTCGCATAGAGGTATGTAGAGGTATGAACATACAATGTGCTATAATTTCTCTTCATAATGTAATTCAATAGCCAGTGAAGGCTAGTACTTGAAAACATCATCTAACTCTTACTTAAAGAAGTTGGAATTGATAAGATTGCTGTCATTTCATCCAGTTTCTTTTTAATTTTCGTCAGGAAACTTGTCTCTGTGACATGGTTATATGCTTGTAATGTTTATTTTACATTGATTGGAAATATTCTTTCATCCTCAATTTATTTGTTTATTCTTTTGAATATTTTGTGTTGCTAGGAACTGAAATTATGGTTGATTTCCCTTTTCCCATACTAGAGAGTGGCATGCAGTCACATACATGCACACATGCAAAAAAAACACACATGCACACACACACACACACACACACACACACACACACACACACACACACACACACACACACACACACACACTGGTGACTGTCAATCTAGGTAACAGGAGAGGTCCACAAGCTGGGCTCTGTTGGGGACATGGAGACTCTCAAATCCAGTCTCGGACACTCTCTTTAGTATTATTGTTTCACGTTCAAACCGTAAATATATAATTGAGAACAATGTACAGTCAATGATACTGGTTCATGAATAATTGGACATATGAAAGTGATCTCTACGTTTTTTAATGTATTTGCTTGTGTATCCAAATTGTGTGGCAAGAATGTAACGTCAAATTGGATTATAATTGATAACTTAGAAAATTCAGTAAACTGCCAATATACTTAAGGTTTGTATCCATAAGATCTATATGTAAACAGTATAAGATTCTACATCATTGTTATTATCATATTACATTGCATACGTAGAGTAAATGTGTTCAAGACTCGGATTATCATTTGTTGTGATTATTAGATTATTGTAGGTCTTCCAGTTCAGTATGAAAACCCTTGGTGCTCGGACACAGTTGTTTTGATAGTCGTAATAATGAAGCAAATTTACACTGCGTCACATTGGTTTCAGTTCTTGTTCTGTCATGTTTACTAGAGTAGGAATAAAAGTTGTATCAAGCAGTAGCGACAACACAATCACTATTAAAACGAAAGCAACACAGAGATAGATAGATAGATAGATACATAGACACATAGAGAGAGAGAGAGAGAGTAGAGGTGTAATATCTTGTTTCATCCCATCCTCGTCTCATGGTAGATCTGCAGGATGGGTGCGTACTGTTGTTAGTGGTATATCCTCGACACATGCTACTGTCTTTCATAAGGTTCACCTGACGTGTTTGTGTCTCTGTCACTGCTGCCTTTGTGTTCACACTGCCACACCGCCTCAACCACTGAATTCTCATCACACACACACAAACACACACACACACACACACACACACACACACACACACACACACACACACACACACACACACACACACACACACACACACATACACACATACACACACACACACCGCTATTTCCCCTGTACCCCATTGGACCCTCACACAACTCCATTTCCCCTCACACGGCCGCCCCATCCCACACACGAGCCTCGTTATAACTAAGCTTATTATCTAGTCGAACAGGATAGTGGATGAACGACTGTAAGAGGATTTAACGAAGGTAAACGAGGATGCACATGGTAGAAGTGGAAAAGGGAAAGAGGGTGAAGGGCCATAAAGAAGAGGGGAGCAGCTTGAGAGAGAGAGTACAAAAAAAAAGAGGAAGAGAAAAAGAGAGAGATATATATAGAGAGAGAGAATGAAAGAGATAAAAAGAGAATAAAATATTTTTCAGGTATATTTACTGTAAGATTATTTTGCTTACACCGTCAAAAAATATATAAACGAGTATCTGATAGAGTGAGAAGGAGGAAGATTTATCTACCATTGATACACACACACACACACACACACACACACACACACACACACACACACACACACACACACACACACACACACACACACACACACACACACACACATATACATACACATACACATGCACACATTTCATCGCTGCTTTAATCTCCACTCCTTTCATTAAGCTTACGGGGGACACTTAACACTGGATTACATGGCAATGGTGTGTTGCACATAACTGCGAATACAGTCTTTAAATAACACAAATTTTAATGAGTTTGGTATTAATCTGTGCCGCCGGAACATACTCTTGCCCTGCCACGTGAGAGGATGCAGTGGTTACTTGCACGGATCAATATTTTTAGCAAGGAACGGGAGCAGAGATGATCGAAAACGTGTTGGTAAAGATCAGTAGATGTGTCACTTTTTACTAACTGAATGAAGGATTAACTAATGTCACTTTTTTTTGTCTGTGTAATGTAAATATTCGAGACCTTAATATAACCAAACCTTTAAATTAAGTTCAAACTGTATGGAAGCATTAATGGCAAAATCATAATAAACGAAGATGTTTGCTGAATCCTCTTTGGTCAGGACTTCAAAGACTGGAAGAGAGAAAAGAGATCATGTCGAGGAATAACCTTGACCCATGCTGTCCTTACCTGCTGGTTTATACTTGACAGCACTCACCTGAAGCACATTGGAAATAATGTTTGTGTTGGTATTTCCTGGTAACTGTACTGCGATTCACTACTCACCAACAGAATTATTGGTAAAAGAAATAAATGTGTAAAATTTTGTTTTACCTCCATCATCGCATTCATTCCATTACTTTTCTTCTTGGAGACTTAAATCGGATGGATGTGAGTTACTGATATACTGTTAATCATACTCTCTCAGCCTTTGACTTATACCTCGTGGAATAATCAATTCTACTTTACGTCAATGTTGAATTACAAATCGCCATTGGTTGGTTATAGGATTCATTCAGCAAGGACAAGGTTGCTATATCGTTGTTCTGTTGTCCCAAAGTGATGGTCCTCTTATGTGGCGGGAAGGTGAGGAGATCAAACCAGCATTACGTATTCCTAATAGTGTTTGACCAGTGTTATGTATGTGTCTGGCCAGTCCTCTGTATGTTTTTTTTTTTAAGGAAAAGTTACTATATAGAAATCCATTTTATTTCCAGATATAATCATTGATCGATTGCATTGTTGTGAAGAACTGAAGGCCACCGCTGAGTATAGCTCCTAAATCTGAGAGAGAGAGAGAGAGAGAGAGAGAGAGAGAGAGAGAGAGAGAGAGAGAGAGAGAGAGAGAGAGAGAGAGAGAGAGAGAGAGAGAGAGACAACCAGACAGACAACAAACAAACAGAGATAAAGACAGACAGACAAACAGATAGGAAAACCAGACAAGGAACAATCCCGGGAAGGAATCTGGTCTCGTGTGCCATTCAAGCGACGCTCAAGGAATGGTGCAGGTGACGTCCGTGCCAAGTGTGGGGGCAGGCGTTGAAGGGACGTGACTCGGGTGGCAATACCTCATGCCTTGTAATGTCTTAACGTGTTCTCCACTTGTTTTCTTACTGAGGACGATGTTTACTTGTACAGGAGTAGAAAGAGAACATTTATAAGCCTGTGTGTTTTTACTTTTTGTTTCCTACACTGATCCCCGGTGAGTAAATGGCCCCAGGTATAAGAATGCCTTCCTACACTGCTGGCTGCTTTCAAGAGAGTTGAAAAGACTGGGAATAATGACAAATTAGCACAGTAATCCAGGCTGAGACGTACGACATATAGAGTTGTAATTAGATATTAATAATAATGATAGCTTTGGAGATTAAGAGGAAAAAAAGTAACATTTCTTTTCCTCGATAAGTAGATGATCGCTGTTACCGTTCCTTGTAATAGCAATGATATTATTAAATACCAAGAAGAAACAAACAAGTATTGTAATAGGATCAGACGACTCAGTAAAGAGATACAACCTTGTTTACGTGATATCAGTATTATTATGCAGTTATGTAGAATATCTTGGTTGTATTTTACTTTATTCGTATTAGAGAGAGAGAGAGAGAGAGAGAGAGAGAGAGAGAGAGAGAGAGAGAGAGAGAGAGAGAGAGAAAGAGAGAGAGAATGTACTCAGGAATAACGCCAACCCTGTGAATAGATGTTAAAGTATCAAATTTTACAGGGAAGATTTACTGCAGCCTTACAATACTTGGAACTATGTGTGTGTGTGTGTGTGTGTGTGTGTGTGTGTGTGTGTGTGTGTGTGTGTGTGTGTGTGTGTGTGTGTGTGTGTGTGTGTGTGTGTGTGTGTGTGTGTGTGTGTGTGTGTGTGTGCGCGCCAAGGTGACGTGCTTCGTGGAAAGGAGCGCCACAAATGCCTGGCGTAAGTATCATATATCATGTTGGGTCGCTATGCAAACAGGACTCCAATATATTTCCAAGTTTTATCTGAAGTTCGATGGCGGGGAGCGTGATCAGCATACCTGTTGTGCTGCCACCTGGTGCACGGGGGCCAAACACTCCCTGCCAGATGCACACTAAATGACTTGCTTCTATTACCATTATCTTTATGTTTCTCTCCCATTCCTGTCATCTGTAATTTGTAGTACCGTTAGTATTATATTTTTTTTTATGTGATGGTTACTGCGGTTTGATCATCTTATTTCATTCCAATTCCCTTGATTTTTCACACACGTGTTAAAAGGGCATGGCAAGGCTGTAGAATGAGTGGGTGTAGCAAGATTGGCGAGGACAATGGTGCCAAAGAACCGATCCGTGTAGAAGTATTAGAACAGAAGTCGTAATCATGGATGAATGGACATATAAGTGTGTTCCATATGTCAGACGAGCAGTACACAATCAGCAAGGATATGCTTTAGTTTTCTGTCTGGCCAAAGGAACCTATACAAGAATAACTGTCTAGACACTTCATGCCTCGGTTATCACCACACTTCCCGGAGCTAAAAGCATTTCGTTGTATAACGTTGACATCCTCTTTGACCATTTCTCTCCCTGCCTCAGTAACACATAGAATAGCTCAGTCTGCTATTTAAACACAAGCTTTCCCTCCATTCACACAACACGTTAAACATGAACACTATCTGGTTTTCAGAATTACCGATACGTGTATGTTACATCATCATTACAAGACATCATATTCTTTCCAGTCTAATTAATGTCTGTCATGTATTCTGACGTCTAGGGAGAAATATCCATACATATTGTTTTCCTTTTTATTACTTTATTCAACCCTGATTTTATCTTTGATACAATTTTTTTTTATTACAATGCCTTCCCTGACCTTGATCCTCAGAACACCTACACAGCTGATGGACTCCCTTATATCGTCTTAGAGAGCTGTGCTTGCGTACCCACAACCTGTCTGCTCAAACATTTCCTACAATAATACGTATATCTGATATATGATTACCAATATCAATATAGGTCGTTTGGAACCCACCGCTGCCTCATTCTCAGTGTTCCTTTTCACTCTTTTGTATTGCATTTAGAAGAATCTTCTATACAAATATTTTACATCCCTAAACATAGATGGGTGTGTAGTAAAAAGTGTCCGTTATAACTATTGATGCACACAACTGTTGTCCAAAATCACCATCCAACACCATGTTTTGTTTTGCTTTCAATCACCACGTTCATTTGTCCCAATGATTTTATGTAAGTCATATATATCTTTTTAATGTTTATGTGTGTATGTGTGTATCTATCTATCTATCCATCTATCTATCTATCTATCTATCTATCCATCTATCTATCTATCTACTTATCTATCTATCTGTCTATTTATATATATATATATATATATATATATATATATATATATATATATATATATATATATATATATATATATATGTATATAATGCATTATTTTCTTTTGCATACTTCTGAGAACATGAACCGCAGTTGCTGTATATGATTAATTTTGTTGGTCATCTGATTAACACACCTGAGCTACAGAGGTGTGTGTGTGTGTGTGTGTGTGTGTGTGTGTGTGTGTGTGTGTGTGTGTGTGTGGTGTGTGTGTGTGTGTGTGTGTGTATTTGTGTGCATGTGTGTGTGTATATATCTGTGTGTTTTTGTGTTGGTTTTTACTACGATGGGTAACCATGTTTTTTTTTCTCTATGTGAAGCAGATGGACGTAGGTGAAGGGAAGAAGAAATGAGGCTTGAAATACCACGTAGGAATTTTTCATCGACGGTCTCTTAATTTGCATACATGATACGAGGTTGTGATCAAGACACTAGACAACACTATACACTTTTTTGAGGCTGTGAACCTGATAATCACACTTCTCTTTTTCTGTTTCATGGGATTCACTATAGAATATTATTGCAGCGTTATTTTACATTCAAGTGTCATTTTTTTTCTTACATTAAAGTTAATCTTTGTCCAGGAAAGAGATGGATGGATGATTGATTGGATGGATAGATAATAAATAGATGGATGAATGAATGTATGAATGAATGAATGAATAGGTGGAATGTTGAATGGATGGATGAATTTATTTATAGATGGATAGAGAGAGGATGAGAGAGAGAGAGAGAGAGAGAGAGAGAGAGAGAGAGAGAGAGAGAGAGAGAGAGAGAGAGAGAGAGAGACACACACACACACAGAGAAAGATAGTAATGAAAAATTTAATGTTTCTTGTCTACATGTTTAGCTTGAGTCAACATAACGATCACCCATAAACTTTATACCACCTGCTTAGTTGTCAGTGTGTGTAGTGATGAATTTACGGGCTCAGTGATTAGTCCAAAGCCAAGCAGTTAACACACAGTCGACACAAATGTTGTTCTTTTATTCTCCCTTAATTAATGATTGGTCGATAAATTTTAGAAAACTCAAAAGAACATAAATTGTGTTGAGATGTATGTAAACAATCGGCTTTGTATTTTGTTATTGTACTTATTGTTATGTCACCAACTCAAAGAACATTAAATTGCCAAGAGAGAGGGAACCCACAACTCACTAGATGTCACATACTCTATCTTGTCATGGGATTCATTGCTAACTTAACAATGCATACTGATGGTTGACTCTTATTTATCTGTCTCTATATTATTTAAGTAATGGCGTCCTACTTAATGTTAGTGTGTGTGTGTGTGTGTGTGTGTGTGTGTGTGTGTGTGTGTGTGTGTGTGTGTGTGTGTGTGTGTGTGTGAAGGTGAGATGTGATGTGCATGAGTGATTTCCATTATTACCATTCTTCATATGAGTGTTAGGGTATAATAGTTAGGTATCTGGTGTGGCATTACAGAGAGAGAGAGAGAGAGAGAGAGAGAGAGAGAGAGAGAGAGAGAGAGAGAGAGAGAGAGAGAGAGAGAGAGAGAGAGAGAGAGAGAGAGAGAGAGAGAGAAAGGGAGATACAGGGACATCGAAAACATATAAAAACAGACAGTGACAAACAAACAATTAAAACAGACAGACGGAAAGTTACAAACGAAGTGACAGACAGACAGATCACTGCACCGTATAGAAAGGGAGGGAATGGATGGGCAAGAGACGGTGTTTACAGAGAGATCACACCAGATAATGACATTTGCATAAAACAACATCAATTCTCTTTTTATTTCACACTTTGCATCACAGATTGGATTACGGAGGGAGCAAGGGAGGCAGAGAGAGACAGCAGCCAGGATGAAGAAAACTTTGCTTCAAAATATACTAACGTAACTCTAAAAAAATAAAAATAAATAAAAAAGAGAACACATCAAACAATTTTAACAATAGAGAAAAAAATATATTAAACCAAGCATATATACTTTAACACACACACACACACACACACACACACACACACACACACACACACACACACACACACACACACACACACACACACACACACAGAGAGCAAAAAACAGGCCCTTTTATTTATATATATATATATATATATAGATATATATATAGTAAGTATGATATATATATATATATAGTATATATATATATGTATATGTATATATATATATATATATATATATATATATATA
>JAPQNM010000003.1:39949633-39957133 GCA_029783475.1 Metacarcinus magister
TTTTTCTATCTGTAAAAAATTATTTCTTATTTTCTTTTTTCCAGATTCATATCAGGCCCGCAGAACACCTAACCAAACGAGGAATCAGGTAAATAAGAATCTGGTTTCCCATGTGAATTATATGTAGTACTGAAGTGTTTAATACGTATTGACTCATGCACACGGTGATAATAATATATTCCTAGTTATATGATTTATTGCCATTACATGTGTATTTTCTTTTCATGACTCAAGGTTACAATTGAGTTTTATGGTTGTATTTTGTGTTAAATTCAGCTCTTCTCTCACAAATACTGGATTTTTTTTTGCTACATGTATATACAACTCCTGTAAATGTGTTAGAAAAATCCGTAAAAAGAGCACATTGTAGTTATCTTTTTGTGTCCAGTCAGGTAACATTTTATTATTCATTGACGACTCACTAAACCTTGCTTTGAGACTCGTATTGCCAAAGGTCCAGACAGGGAGGGTCAGTGTCAGATTTATTTTCATTACCAAGGCAGCTCACGTACCAGATACACACATCGATTGAAACTGAATTATGTTCATGTTTTCCACTATACCTTACTCTTCCAGGGAGGAGGAGAAGGAGGGGGAAGGATGTGTTATAACTAAGAAGAAGAGCAACTAACACATCGAGATAAGCACGTACAGTTTATTTCCAAAGCAGCAAGTTTCGTTAGGCAGGTTTGATTGTTCTTGGTAATAAGGTTCGACAGAGGGGCAAGGTGGGAGCTGTTTCTCTTATGGAGTTTATACCTTTCTCTGTATTGGCTCTGTAAGGTTTCATGACATTGTGCTCTTACACGGAGGCTGTAGCTGTTTTGTAATAGGAAAAGGTGAAAAACAGATATGTATTGGGAAAATATTATGATCTTTTTATATTTTCTCTTAGAGTTTAATATATTTTTTCTCACTCTCTTGCTCTCTTTCTACGTGTTCGTTTCTAATTATGTGTGTGTACAAGAGAGACAGACAGGCAAACAGATAGACAGACAGATAGCTAAACCCGCGACAGGCAAGCAAAAATAGCAAAACACTCACAATTCTCGTAACTTTACTTCACTTATTATACAGAATAGAGCTTTGATCCGTGCGCCTTTAGTGTCAGTTTAAGCAGCTTGACCATAACACTAATCTTCAACAAGAGGGAGAAAAAAAAAGTGGAAACCTTTAGGCTGTGGATGTGTGCTAAAATTCCCTTTAACGCTCCTGGCAGATCAGTACATAAGCGGTGTAATTTCCACTGCTTTTGTACAAGGTAGAAAATGAAGGTAACATAACCCACAAAATCAACTCTATTCAAAGGCACCTGTTTGAACACCGGCTTTTATCATGCTTCCTTCACTATATAAATATTACTCTCTCTCTCTCTCTCTCTCTCTCTCTCTCTCTCTCTCTCTCTCTCTCTCTCTCTCTCTCTCTCTCTCTCTCTCTCTCTCTCTCTCTCTCTCTCTCTCTCTCTCGCTCTCGCTCTCGCTCTCTCATCTCATCTCATCTCACTGCTGTATATTAGCTTCCCATTGATCTTGATAATTGGCAGCCAGACTAACAAAGAAACAAGAGTAGGGTGCAGAAGGGAAAACCAAGTCCTCACCCTCGCACGCTGCTCATAAGGGCCCCGTGACTTTTTATTCGGCCAGAGACACTCGATCGTGGACGTGTAGCGCCTTTGAGTAACGTGAGAAGTATCCCCGTCGATGCTCCTTTTCCTGACACCATCCTCTGTCTTAATTCAGTCAATCAAGGGGTCTGACTAATAATATACAGAGAAAGAGAGAGAGAGAGAGAGAGAGAGAGAGAGAGAGAGAGAGAGAGAGAGAGAGAGAGAGAGAGAGAGAGAGAGAGAGAGAGAGAGAGAGAGAGAGAGAGAGAGAGAAAAGAGAGATTTGTGTTCAGCTTGTGATGTTCTGCTTGTCTCCATATCTGTTTTTATCGAATTTTCTTACTATTGAAGTCATGGATGTTCCTTTACTTGCTCCACCTCTATTTCCAGTTTTGTCGAGGTGTCAGTATTTCTATCTAGGAAGCTGAATTTCTTAACATTGTTTGAGCTTCCAGTTTTTTTCTTTTTATTATTATTATTATTATTATTATTATTATTATTATTATGATCATTATTATTGTTGTTGTTTTTTATCCTCCCGTTCCATTGTACTTCCATAATTTCTTATCTAAAGGTCATCTCCGTCCACATTTATATTCCCCGTATTGTTTTGATCACCATAATTAGATCATTCCTGTCTTTTCCTTCCTCTGCGTGTATGTGTGTGCGTGTGCGTGTGTGTGTGTGTGTGTGTGCGTGTGTGCGTGTGGTGTGTGTGTGTGTGTGTGTGTGTGCGTGTAAAGGTAGACTACACAGTTGCAAGCTTTCTGGTTCTTTCTTTTCAGGTTTCATTGTTATTATTTTTTTTAGTTTTTCTAGATTTTGCTGCGATGATATTGTTCATTCGCTTGTCTGATATTCTGATACGTTTTTAAAGCAATGTCTAGAGAGAAGAGAGAGAGAGAGAGAGAGAGAGAGAGAGAGAGAATTGAATCTGCCACTCCAAACTGTCAAATTTTAATTGTTACATATTAACAATCAAGTGAATTATGAGACTTGAGTTTTTTCCTATTACTTTTTTGTTTCTATTGTTATTAATTATTATTCTTGCACAAAAGAGAAGAAAAAAAAAATTGATGTGTAAAATATTTCAAGCTTGACGAGGCTCGAGAGGGTTAAATGAGTGACTGTTGACTCGAATTAAATGATGGCCAAGAAGAGACTTAACTCAACATGTCTTTTTTCCCCCAATTGAACTGCCTTGCGCACCTTTAGACCCTCGGACGCACTAACAGATTTTTTTACTAATATATTTTCTTATATACGTGTGTCTAACATTTTTTTTCAGATATGCACCGCTTTGTATTACCTCCAGGCGTTTCAGATTTACTCGTTTGTTAAGTGCGGTAGTTAGTAATAGGAGCACGTGCATGACACAGACAAAAGATGTTCGCCTCAACAAGATTCCTTTTTAACAGTCTCAAATCTTTCACACTCAGCAGCGGTGTGTTGGTGCCTCTCATCACTCTATAAAGGATCGGTGCTCCTCTTAACCTTTTCAATGCATTTCTTACCCTTGCCGCAGAAGACTTCCTACTGATTTTTATGACGACCTTCCATCTTTCTGGTGTGCATTATTATCTTAAATTGATTCATTATATTGATGGTTTCCCTTTCTTTACTTATTGAATTGTTTTAAATGGAGAATAACAAGTGTTTTCATAAAGTTGTAAGCAATATTATCTTTTTGGTGTTTGGTTAAAAGACATTTAGGAACATTTATTTTCTTTCTATTTCATCAATACCTACTTAATAGTGCAAAGCTTACTATGTGTGGGAAAAAAAGTCGTCCTTTGAAAAGTTAATATGGTAAAAATGAGAGTAGATCACTAATGAATGATAGAAGAAACGTAGGCCATGAACAATCACTGCTGAATGAATTTGAAAATACAATGACCATCTATCAGAGAAACAAATGTGAACAGTGAAATACAAGGAGAAAGAATATGTAAGAAGATAATTTGAAAGTAAAAGGTCAATGTCAGGATGCAAGATTTACATTTTATTTTTCATAATGAATGCATCAGCTTATATCATAAGGTGATATATATGAATGTGTTCTTCTCGTTCAGCATTATAAAAAGGCTTTTCATGATAAAAAGGCATTAATTAAACATTACTATGTCATACAGAAAAAATGAGAAGAAAATTAAACTAAAGATTTTAAAGGAACTCGCGACCAGAACGAAGGAGAGTGATTTGATCCACCTCACACCACCCGTTATAGTGGTTACAGTGTGTGTGGTGTTGTGCTTCTAACACTAAAACCACACATGTAGATTGACATTGGCATCATATTCTTGAAGTGTACCTAATTTGTGAACTCTGTCAACTCACTTTTCTCATTTCTCTTGGCTTTTTGAATCAGTAGTATTCAGGTAAATATTTCTCAGGCATTGTAGGAAGGTTCCACAATTGACTCAAGAGCCAGGGATTTTTTTTTTAAATAATGTACTGGACGAAGGCCTGAGCACTGTTGTAAACCAATAAATTATTACAGCAGAAGGTCATTTATTACCATGTGTGTCACCATTTCTTATGCGCTTTTGATTCACGCATTTTATTTAGGACCAGTTTTCTTTTGCTTAATAACAACTCCAATTATAAAGAAAATTCATAATGTCAAACTTGCATTTGCATTCATAAAAAAACACTTACACAATCACCAACCATTTACGAACATCACATATTAGAAAATAAAATCAAGATATCACCTCAACGGATGTGCGATTGAAAGATTTATGAACATTGGTGTGATACTTTATTATGGTCTCATGAATGTTGCAGACAAAGAAAGAAAATCTAAACTGGGCTCAGTTGCCTTAAAGTTTTATGTAACCTTTAAGATCATTGATGTGAGAGAGAGAGAGAGAGAGAGAGAGAGAGAGAGAGAGAGAGAGAGAGAGAGAGAGAGAGAGAGAGAGAGAGAGAGAGAGAGAGAGAGAGAGAGAGAGAGAGATGGGATGTGTTAGTGGCATGTCTCTGCGTCCTCTAAGGTGTCTTGCCGGTAGTCTCTCGGTATAGGAGTAAGATCCCAGCCCGCCATCGACATACGAGACACTGCACCCGTAAACATCCGGAACCGATCGTGATGTGCCGAGGGAAGAGACAGGAGGAGGTAAAGAGGGAGGCAAAGGGGAAAAAAAAATAGAGGAGATTGAATTGGATATTTATACTAAAAACAAAACATATTGGGAATAAAAAAAAACACGTTCTTGGTTATAAAACACTGAATAAAGTGACGTAAGTGTAAGTGAATAAACGTGGCGACCACATAGGTTTATTTTTCATCCATTCCTGTGTTTTTCCTTTTTCTTTCTATCTGCTTTCCCTTCATACCTGTCTTCCTTTCACGTTAGGACACACACACCCAACCACCCACCCACCTACCCACCTCAGGCCTTGTGAATGGTCCTGGTGGCTCAGTACAGGAATCATTAGAACCTGCGACTAAGTTTCATTAAGAACATTACGACAGAAAAGTATTGACATCACCTGTAGGAATGCGTGACGGAATATTAGCGACGTAATAAGTAATAGTTCGTAACCGACTGATGGTTTACATTGGTCGTAACGTGGCGAGTAAAGAATGACAGGCGGCAAGTGGGGTAAGATTAGTAGTTATTCTCGTTAATGATGGATGAATATTGATTTTCATTGTATTGCTCCTCCACCCTCCACACTTCACTGCTAAAAGACCCCACCAGGTGTTAGTTTGCAGGTGGGAAGTATGTCATATCATCACATTTTATAGAGTCATTCAACGTCACGGATCACTAAAAACACATATAGTAAGTATCATATCACATCACACATCACCATATTACTTCCCCACCACCACCATCAGTACTACAAGAACAAGATCAAGTTTCTAATCCTTGATACCACACCTAATATTAATAGACACCTAATCATGACACATTTACGCATGCCAACAACACAGTAATATCAGCTCGTCAATTCACATGCATGCTACTCCACTTCTTGCCGCTACCACCACCATTCTCCCTTCCACTACATGATCGTACCACCCTCATTCCTCCATCACGTACCAAATCCAGTGCACTTTTTCACCCTAGCAACGCCTCCCCCACCCCCACACAACCAGTCTCAGAGGTATCGTTAAAAACATCACAGAACTTCGGTCAGTCACGAGTTTAGTTTTTGCCTCGTAACCTCAATCTCTTTTTTTTTAGTTTCGTCTACCCTCGTTTCGTTCGCGATCTGAGGTGGGAAGAAAGTATTGTCTTAATTCACCTTCAGTCAATTAAAAAAAAGGGTGTATCTATAATGAAAGATAAAAGGGTTATAATGGTAGAGTTTGTCCTTCTTTTCTCTTCATAGTAACCCATTTTAGTAAGGTTATGAATTTAAGATTACTAATTGGAGTCACTTCGTCTGGTTGTACTTTTAAACCGTGTAAAAACAGATGTATTAAAGACACCAGCTTTCAGAAACATGCAGTTATAGAATACTAGACGCACTAAACTATGAAAATAAAAAACAGTTATGATAAGGGAAACAATACTAAAACAGGAAAGTGACCATAAAAAGTGACAGTAGTAATAAAGGAAACAAAAAATAGCAAGCAGGAAAATGAATATGAAAAAATATAACAGCAGAAAAGGAAAAAAAAAGTGGCATAGCAGGAAAGTGAACATACAAAATAATAGCACAAAAATACGAGATTGAGCAGGGCAAAAAAAAATTGAACCAGCCTTGGATAGAGACAGTGTGTCAGTCGAGCCACCGTAAACATGAACCCAATAAGCCGAATCAAAGCCGGGATAAACCTCGCCAATATAGATATCTGGCTCCCGGCTAACTTTATGAGAGAATTATAGGTTTTGGCATTAGGGCGAAGCTAATGATAGAGGGAGCAGCGAGGGAATATCTGAGTCCTTGGCTAACCGATATTTACAGTGTTCCTTGAGACTACTGTGCCACTACCCTTCTTACTCTTCCCCTTCCCTCCTCCTACTCTTCTTCCTAGTCATCCTCCTCTAGCCGTCTCAGCATCCACCTCCGCCTCCACCTCTACTTCACTATTGTACTTATATACGTCATGATATGAATACACCATCGCACGCCACACTCATTCACATACATCATGCACGCAGAAAATACTGTGTGTCGTTTACTAAGGTGATTTTGCATTATAGTAAGTGTATTTCTCCTACTGTTCTCTGTTCAGGGTCTGGCGACAAGCGAGATTTTTTTTTTTTTTCAGTCTATTTTTGTTTGCCCTTAGCCAGACCCATTTAATGTGTGTGTGTGTGTGTGTGTGTGTGTGTGTGTGTGTGTGTGTGTGTGTGTGTGTGTGTGTGTGTGTGTGTGTGTGTGTGTATGTGTATGTGTATGTGTGTATTCCTCATTGTTTGCCTTAAAAATAAAGAAGTCGTATTTCTTCCATTCATGTACTTGTATTTTTAGCGTTTTTCTCATAACGTGAATAAAAGGCTTTGTATTCATGGGAGTCTGTTTGAATGGTTGACGTGTAGGTCTTGTAGGAAATATATTAATGAAGAAAGAAATTATCTGTCTGAAAACACTGTAGCCAGAAAGAAAATAATACATGAGATTTGTAGTTATTGTAGGTTGTTGTTGTTGTTGTTGTTGTTGTTTTTATTGTTCGTGATGTTGTTGTTGGTAGTGGTGTTGGTTATCATAATTTTTTTTTCACCATCATGCTTATTTGTTCTCCTATTCATTTATATTATTCATTCTCCACATTCATCTTCATCCATAAATTATATTAAGTGAATTTTCCGTCTTAGCAGTTGTGTGGGTGAGTTGAAGGCTGCACACACTGTTATGGTAAAGAGGTTATTGCTCCTATTCTTCCTCATACTATTTTCCTTCCAGTTTTTTTTCTCCCTTTCCACCACCTCACT
>JAPQNM010000003.1:39962133-39964633 GCA_029783475.1 Metacarcinus magister
TCTCTCTCTCTCTCTCTCTCTCTCTCTCTCTCTCTCTCTCTCTCTCTCTCTCTCTCTCTCTCTCTCTCTCTCTCTCTCTCTCTCTCTCTCTCTCTCTCTCTCCCTCTCTCCCTCTCTCTCTCTCTCGTTTAAAGTTGCCTTTTTTGTGCCTTCTTCAGTGTGTGTTGGGTGTTGATGGATGCCAGAACCAACTTCCTGCTTAGACGAACACTTTCAATGTCTTAAATGTGCCTAGGTTTTTTGTGTGTCTGTGTGTGTGTGTGTGTGTGTGTGTGTGTGTGTGTGTGTGTGTGTGTGTGCGTGTGTGTGTGCGAGTGTTTCTGAGTGTGTGCTAACGTTGCAATGTGTTTGAATGTACCTTCGTCTCACGTGTACATATGTACGTAATGTTATTCTGACATTCTATGGTAAGTGATGATGAAATTGGTTAAAACAGTTATTTTCACAAAGGAATGCATTTATTCGCACGAAAAAGCATCAAAGGTCTAGGTCACTGCTATAACTGTAAATACAAAATGAAATAGACATACGGATCACATTCTTCCTCCCTGTGAAACGAAGCATCGTAACATCACCAACAATAATGAAATAACACGGTCAGAGGCCTTCACAGAGGCAGCACTCCGAGAACCGCGTGCCCAGTGCTCGGAACGCAACATACCGGCCGAATGTAACGCGGCCTAAGCACGCAAAGCAGTGTATGAAGCGCTGAGCCGAGGGGTGGCGCTCGTCATTCACACCGAACACTCCTCACTCGTGGGTGTCTCAAAGGACAACCACTGAACTGGTGTATGCATTCCAGTATCATTTATCAATTGTACATAAAGAGTGTGAAGTTCTCTTATAGATCACACCAGAACAGTATTAGAGAGAATACAGTAGGAAAGCACTTTTTCTGGCGTGTGTTGGGAGGGTGTATATAAGTATGTACGGGAGTGATGGCAGGCACTTGATACAAAAGAAGGGAATGTGTAGGGAATCTCTACCTTTACTTTAATGCTACACACGACGCAGTCATCATCCAAGTATTTCACTTAACTTGTCGTTGTTGAACAGGTACAATGGAATTTAGAGAAGGTCGCCCAACAATTTATCACTAGCGTGAGGGGATCGAACCTAAAATTGTCTTCTGGTTTATGAGGTGAGTGTGCTGCACTTTACTAGCGTGTACAGTGTACGTAAACTTCATGAATAAATAAAATTTTGTTTACTGTATCTGCTGTTTATCTGTGTCTCCATAGTGTAGTTATCACGCCTAGCTAATGAACTTGTCCTGTCCTGAAAAGTAAGCCAAGGATATGTACGTATCCCTTTCCAATGCCTGTTAATTGATAAATAGATAGTTTAAGAAACCCTGTGTAAGTTACATTGTAATAATGTAGGCGTCACAGTACGTATGACACCCGTGGTACCTGAGGTGACAGGGCGTGCCTGCCACAGGATCAAAGGCCAAAGTATAATAAATGAGCGACTTCTCACGATGAGGCACTGAGGACTCGATCAAGTAGAAGCTGTGCATTTAGTGATTTCGAGATTTCGTTTACACTAATAGCAGTAGGAAACTTATGTAAGTATATTTCAACGTGAAGCTACTGTGGGAGCCTTAAGTAAGTGATATGAAGAAAATGTCTTTAGAATATAGTAACTAATGTTTTGGTTCCAAGTTATATGGCCAGAAATACTATATATTTGCAATCAGAATGATGTGGCCAAACACCCTTCTGTCTGGTGTACGTATTAGATTTAAAGGAATGTAGAGAAGAGAGAGAGAGAGAGAGAGAGAGAGAGAGAGAGAGAGAGAGAGAGAGAGAGAGAGAGAGAGAGAGAGAGAGAGAAAGAGAAAGAGAAAGAGAGAGAGAGGAGGGGTGACTTTCATTGGCATATTCATTTTACCCGGTTTGCCTCTGGACTTTTAAGAATGGGGTTAATTACGCGAAGTGAAACAAATGTTATCGTTTCTTGAAGTTCCAATATTCGACCATAAAGAAGCGGCCTCCTGCTCGCCCCACACACTATTGCTTCATAACATTACTCCTAAAAATTCTGTTATGGCGGTGGAATAGCTGAAAATACTCCTTACTCAGCCGTACTTTGTGGTCTGAGTCTGGCTTAATATTCTGCCGATATTCTTTTTTTTTTGTATGTGTGTGTGTGTGGTGGTAGATGGGTAGAAAGTTTTGTGATGGTGATTGTGTTGTAACCACCACTTCCTCTTATCCTCCTCTTCCTGTGCCTCTTCCTCCTTCTCATCTCCTCCTCTTCTTCTCGTACTAACACTTAGATCATCACTGACATCAATCACAGAAATAACACAACATAAGCAACAAATAACAACACTTACAAACTTTTTATCATCACTATAATTTACTTCATCACCAAATAATTAATAATCATCATCACTATCACCACCACTATACCATCCTAACCTTAGACACCAACACCACCACCACAACAACACAACAACACCACGTCTATACCGCCTCCCCCACCACCACTACCA
>JAPQNM010000003.1:39974633-39977133 GCA_029783475.1 Metacarcinus magister
TTGGTAGATAGAAACCTGCACGGACAAAGATATCAACTTATTATTGGTTGATTGTTGCATAGTTATTTAGATTATGTTTGTCATCATTGTCATCATCATCATCATTAGCCTCTGCCTCTCCCAACCTTCTCCACTCATCTGTATTGGCTGCTCGTCTATTCCAGGTTACTCCAGCCAAACTTCCTAATTCATCTCTCCATCTAGTTCTCTGTCTGCCCTGATATCTCGTTTATTGTGAATTTAAGTTACAGTAAAAGTATGTTCTTCCGGTACACAATGCAATATGTGCAAAGCAGCAGCATCGTTACCTATCTCTGTCCGTCATCCTTTTTATTTCGTGAAAAACTTCCTTAAACGGATGTTGTGTTATTAGCCGTTCAGTCACTTCTCGCGTAAGAAAAATAGATGAATGAATAAATATAAAAAAAAAAAAGCAAGGGAAAGAGGAGAACGAGATTACGAGTTATTGAATTATAAGTAAAACATCTCATGTCTTGCATATGTATATGTGTGTGTCTGTGTTTGTGTGTGTGTGTGTGTGTGTGTATGTGTGTGTGTGTGGGCGTGTGCGTGTGTGCGTGTGCATGTGTGTGTGTGTATGTGTACGTATACATGCAACCCAGCGCGTGTGTGTGCCTTGTTTCCTACCGTTCGTTCATTGACTCAATCACCGTCAGTCCCACCATCCACTTCCTAAACCAAGCAAGCCTCACACATTCCCTGCCCGAGCCGCGCCACAACCTCGGCTTCCCACACGAGGACGACACCGGAAGGAGGGAAGGAAGGGAAACACACTACACTGCATTCTCTCCGCCGCAGGAATCAGTGGCTATAGGCGGCGTGAAGCAAAACTCTCCTTTACCCTGTCCATATCCTCAACGCAAGTCCATTTATCGCCTCTCAGGAAGATGAAATGCGACGTTTCCTTATCACACGCGGCTCCGAGAAGACGTTGAGATGAGCGACGTAGGCTTCTGTGTTGTTGTTTTCTTTCCTCCTTCCTCCTCTCCTCCGCGCAGTGATGATGAATTTATTATAGCGTATTTTATGATGAGGAAACAGGTGAGAGGGAGGCGAAGTATGTAGCTGATTAAGAGTAATGTGATGGAATGGCAGGATGACGTCACGGGATGAAGAGACATGGAACATTGGTATGGAAGGGAGTCTAAAGTTGTGTGGCAGGACAGAGAGAGAGAGAGAGAGAGAGAGAGAGAGAGAGAGAGAGAGAGAGAGAGAGAGAGAGAGAGAGAGAGAGAGAGAGAGAGAGAGAGAGAGAGAGAGAGAGAGAGAGAGAGAGAGAGAGAGAGAGAGAGAGAAAAATTTTTAAGTGTTTACCTGAAATTTTAAGCACAATCAAAATTTACAATAAGACTAAAAGAGAGAAAAAAAACGTTCACACACACACACACACACACACACACACACACACACACACACACACACACACACACACACACACACACACACACACACACTTTAAACATCATCACTTGTACTGAGTTAAAAGGAAGATTTTTGTATTCCCTTTTCCTTTCATTCTTTCACCTTCATCTCTCTCCGCCCCGCCTCTCCCTGCACACCCGACATCACCTCCCACATCCTGCCCTTACTTCACTCAACCGCCCAGTTCACCGCCCCCACCCCTCCCTTGCCCTGCCCCATTCCGCTCCGCCCCCATACTGTTCCCAGGTCTGTTGTAAAGCTCAACTCTCGGTGGGACCAAATCATTAAGTCTTCAGAGGATGCTCTCAAGTGGGAGACTCTTCGTCCTGCATTTTAATGAGGGATAGATAGAATGCGCGGCTGTTTGTTATGTATCAAGCTTCACTGTGTTGAGCCTCGAGGTGGGCGTTCCAGAGCCTCTGATCATATAAGGGAAAACTGCAGCTCCACAGCGCTTGTTTCAGAAGACTTACGAAAAACAGTAGATGTCAATTAAGTATAGGAATTATAGATTATAGAAACACAATGTTGTAATAATTGTAAGGTTTTGGAGAAGCAGACATCGTGAGGGGCAGGAAGGCGAAAATTGAGGAGTTTCAGGAGGCGTCTGTAGGCCACGGGAGGATTTAAGAGGCTATAAAAGGTCACAGGAGACCTTCAAGGGGACAGAGAGGACCCACGAGGGACTAAAACATACCACGGAGGATTTTAAGTAGTCACATGGGAGGTACAATGTCCTAAATGACGCTACAGATCATACGAGGCCGCAACATAGTGCACGTACGGTCACAGGTGCGTCACGAAGATGTACAAAAAGGTCACGGAAACCTTCAACAGGAAATAACATGAAGCTGACACAAAAAGTTACAATTTGCTAAACTTTGATTCAGATTTTGCGAGGCTACAAAATCGTGCACAATGGCCTTGGAAAGATCACAAAAGTATACAAAAGGGATACGGAAAGCTTCAGTAGGCCACATGCAGCTAAAAAAAAAAAAGACGAGCCACAGAAGACTTTAAAAGAGGGTACACGAAGCCTCAAGAGACCACGTGGTTG
>JAPQNM010000003.1:39982133-40002133 GCA_029783475.1 Metacarcinus magister
AACTATAATTTATAAACCAACAATTTGATGTAATTCCAGACATAATAAAATAAAACAACCTTGAGTTGTTTAGTGAATTGCTGCAAAATATATCAGTGCGATACACCAGCATACAGACAGACAGCTGGTAGTTCAGTAGATTTGTTTATATCATTGACGAGTGCTCTCAGTTGTTTCACTTTTGGGAATAATCGTGGGGGGGGGGACGGTCAATTACCGGGGATAGACTCGTTTCTTTCCCTCTACAGTTACCATGAGATATAACATAGCATAACGGTAAGCTCATATGACTTACCATCTTCATTCCTTTTCCTTCCTCATTCATACTTTTAACTTTCACTTGCTTTACGAAAAGGAGCCGCTTTTTCTAAACTGTCTGAACAATAACAAAACACAGTACAGACAAGCGTCAGCATAACAGCCTTAGCTTATCCGCGCCTGGAGGAAGGTGGAAGATTATCGTCATGACAACGTAGACGCAGAGTATTTTCTTCTGAAGGTTTCCATTCCGGTACTAGAGAATACATAAATACATCCATAAAAAAAGTAAAAATAAATTTCTGAATGAAAATAAGAGCTTATTCCAATACTAGACAATATAATTTTATCAATGTATTTGGAAACGGGAAAGAAGAATTTTACACGATAATGAGAGGTCGCAGTGTACCTCATCCATATAAATTTATAAACAGGTATCGTTATGTTTTAACTGAATGTTTTTTCGCCCACTCTTTGACTACCCAGACAATTCTAAGCGTTTTTCATGACGTGTTGAGGATTCAAGAATGTGTATAAAGTCATTCAACCAAATCTTCATCCTCTTCCTCTTCCTCGTTATAAACTAACTCGCTTTCTATTACTTGCTTCGCCTTTGCTCCTTCAATTTCTGCTCCTCCCCCTCCTCCTCTCTCCTCCTCCTCCTCCTCCTCCTCCTCCTCCTCCTCGTGATCCTCGTTATAAGTTAACTTGCTTTCTGTTACCTGCTAGTCCTATACTCCTAAGTCCCTAAACTCGTGCTCCTCAGGTTTTCCAGGCCTAAAAATGCGTACATGGCCATTACGCAGTTGAAGACGTAAGAATGCTGCCGCTCAAGGATGGGAGACGCAGGCAGGCGGTAGGACGTAACAAGAAGGTAATGCAGAGAGGAGAAAGTGATGTCGAGGCAGCGGAGGAAGGTTAGGCTTACATGAAACGGAAGGAAGTATTGATTGTAATGAGTGGTAACAGCTGACCTCTCCTTCACCGTCCACGTGTTAGTAGCCCCTCTCTTCCTCCCTCTTTCCCGCCTTCCCTCCCTCCCTCTTTCCCTCCTTTTCTTTGACAAGTCGCTAAAGGAAGACGTTCAGGTTTTTGTTTATCGCGCTTACTTTTAGTTTGTCTATACGATAATCTTATGAATTTTGGTGATGTTATTTTGTTTTGAAGTGGTCAAATTGATTACTTATACAAATTTTTTTTCTTATGTATGTGTGGATATGTGTAATAAGAAATATCAGTCAACCATTAGCAATAGTTTTTTTTTGTTCAACTTATTTTTACGAATTTCAGTTACTCAATTAGTTTAACGTCAAGTAATTAAAGAAAAAAGATCAAATATTTAGAATCTATATAATCGATGCCAGTTTCTTTTTGTTTTCTTTGGCAGTCGTGTTAGAAACTGAGAATTATTTTTTCCTTTTTTTTTTTGTTTTAATGACGAAAGCGGACCATTTCCCAATAACCGGAAAAGGTCCCTTAGCCGCCCACCAAAAAAGTCTCTCCTCTGCTTGACCGCACAGCATTTTCTCTTTAGTTTTTTTCTCTCTCTCTTTCTCTCTCTTTCTCTCTCTCTCTCTTTCTTTCCACTTATTACTACACAAAAGATACCCATAGTAGTGAATGAGTGAAATCCAGAAGATGGAGTGACTGATGCGGTTGTCCACTGCTGTTACTACTCTTAGGTCTTTGCTTTCGATAGATAAGCTCAGCATTTCTAACCCAAACCCGTGAATGTACATACAAGAAGGAGGAAAGGAAAAAGGGAGGGTGAGGGAGGTGTAAGTGCTGGTGGTGAGTGAATGAGTGAGTGAGTGAGTGAGTGGAGGTGACTCAAACTACTACCTGAAGGGGCCTACCGACATTGCGGCCAAAACCCAACCACTTATATCGATTCCTGAAGGTCCGATACCCTGTCTGGGGAGAAAAAGAATGAGTCTTGGTGTGACTTGGAGCTCAGGTACGACTCGTGCTCGCTTTTCACCGCCTCCTTAAAAAGTCCAGCACACGTTCTACTAGTAAGTTATGCTGCCAGTGCACGGGATTGTTGTTGTTTTTTCATGCCCTTCCTTGCATACATATTCAATCACAACTGTAATCATCATCAGCATTATTATCATTAAAGTATTAGCAGCGGACTCATCGCTTTGCTTACGGGTACACTAAATAAAACTAGAAATAATCCATATATATTTCAGTATTTTGTGAATCCGTTGCAATAATGGATGATGAAGGGGAATGGGTGGTAGTGATGAGGAGATAGTGATGGGTGGTGCTGGGAAGTGATGGTGAGTGATGTAATGATTATTGGTGATTGTAAATAGGTGATAATAATGAAAGTGAGGTGTGTTGATGTATGCTCATTAGTGATGGTGAATGGTGACCGGAGGTGGTGTTTGGTGATAGTGTAATTGCCTTAATTAGGAGTAATGATTGTTTACGGGGAGTGATGGAACAGGATAGTAATGTTTTTTTGTTTGTGTTTGTTTATAGTGGAGGTCTAAGATAACTCCTTCAGCATTGGATTAGTGTTTCATTATCGGTAAAGCATCGGTTGGTTTTTTTTTTCTTCTTTTTAACATCGATAGAAGAAGCAGAGCGTTAGGTTGGAATAAAAAACATTTGAATAAAGAAGAAAGGATATTTGCCACCCATAAGTATACAGTACATAGTTCGTTAATACTTTACAAAAAAAACATGTATATTATTATCCCCTTCAGCTATGACAATTATTAAAGCTTAGTTACCTCCAAAAATGACAGCAATGAAACTGAAACTGCACATAACTGCATTTCTTTTTATAACATATTCTTTAGCTAATCTCAATTTCTATACTATGATTATGCTCCATGTGGCTGCCGATCGAGGATAATTATATATTCAAATAGGGTGTCTATCACTACACAGTTACTCTCATGCAGGCTGCCACTGTCACCTGAACGTCAATGTGGGGGAAAGGTTGATGCAAATACTGTTTAGTTGTGGTTTAATCCTTGTACCGCTGCAGACATGACACATCACAAACGCCCCAATCAGACCTTCTAGCTGGATGTACTGTACCAGGAAGTGTGTGTGTGTGGTGTGTGTGTGTGTGTGTGTGTGTGTGTGCGTGTGTGTGTGCGTGTGCGTGTGCGTGTGCGTGTGTGTGTGTATGTGTGTCGAATCCTATTTACATGGATCTGTACCGATTATTATTTCTTCTATATATGTTACATTGTCAAGTCGTTCACAGTATCGATTTCAATCATTATTATATATATTTTTTTCGGACTTGTTCTCCTATTTCCAATGTATCTGTCCCTCTATCATTCTCCCTTAACTGCATATTCTTTTATAGACACGATCCTTCCCCCCCGCCCCCCTTTTTCTCTAAACTTTGTATTACCCTTACTTTATTTTCATACTTCATCGATTTTGAACATCTACTCAAAATCTCTCACAAATACTGCAGCCTCGTTTTTTTTTTTCCCGTGAGCTTCCTAACACCTTGCTCCTTCCCAGAGTCATAGAATCTTTCCCAACAGTGGAAACTTCATGTGACACTTTGAACCAGCGGAAATAAGCTCAGCTGATCGCGGGGGGAGGATTGGCCGCGTCAAGAAGGGGATTCTCTGCCTGAAATGGGATTGAGATGGTGACGCTGGTGTTGGATTCTCTAGATTATAGATGACAAGGGAGAAGTTACACGCAAGGGGGATTTTTTTTGTAGAGAGAGAGAGAGAGAGAGAGGGAGAGAGACAGAGGCAGACAGAAAACAGACAGATAGACAGAAAAACAAATAGACGAACAGATGCACAAACAATAAAAGAATAGGGACTGATATTGCAGTCATAATAATCTTGTTTGCTGGTTGTGAGGCACCGCTTGTTTTGCCCGGGTAGTAGATGCAGTAATAATTGTTCTTTCTAGTTCCTTATAAAAAAAAAAACTAGTTATACAATCTTTCTATGCTGCTTGTGTGTTTTTTTGTTTGTTTTTTTTGTCAATCCTGCCAACCCCAGTAAGAGGAAGTGGTGGGTGGGGAGATGCCTTCACCTTTACTATCCTAACTTTCTCACTTTACATCAGCTCGTGTAGTTTATTGCATACAGCCTCGTAATGGCCTTCAAGTCTTCTGTTGTTCCTCCCTCCTTTGTGTTCCTATTCCTTCTCCTCCTCCTCCTCCTCCTTCTCCTCTTCCTCTTCCTCTTCTTCCTCTTCCTCTTACTCTTACTCTTCCTCTTCCTCTTCCTCTTCCTCTTCCTCTTCCTCTTCCTTCTTTTGGCACCATACCACTTCTGATGTCTGGTGCTTACTTTATTCGCATTAACTCACTTCCTCCTTCTCATCTTCCTCCTCCTCTTCTTGTTGCGACTCCACCTCCACCTCCTCTTCCTCCTCATTCTCCTCTTTAAAATCATCATCATCATCAGCATGTTTTCCTCCTTCATAATAGAAATGACTGAACACATGAACGTAAGTATGTTTCTTCGTGCAGTTATAAATTCAGTGAAACCAGAGGTAATATAAATCATAAGCACGAGAGATTAGTGTGTGTGTGTGTGTTTTTGTGTGTGTGTGTGTGTGTGTGTGTGTGTGTGTGTGTGTGTGTGTGTGTGTGTGTGTGTGTGTGCATAATATGACGTAGATGTGAATACCTTCCACTGGGTTTATTTTTTGTTATTATTTTGCTTACAAGACTTACTTTTTTTTTAAGCTTTAGATAATTTCTAGATTATAATTAGCTTTTCCTATGTCATCATTATTCTATCTATTTGAAGTTGAATATGGCGTTATATTTTGTACGAATTGCACAATCCATCCCCCAGCTTAGCATGTGTGAATGAGGATACAAATAGATGAAGCTTCTACTGTATACAAAGACATCAATGATTAACGCCAACAGTATATATTAATGTATTAACGCGGCTTAACCATCAAATTACTGGAGACCTGCATCGTACAGATAAAGGTAGAAAAAGAGAGAGAGAGAGAGAGAGAGAGAGAGAGAGAGAGAGAGAGAGAGAGAGAGAGAGAGAGAGAGAGAGAGAGAGAGAGAGAGAGAGATGCAAGTTAATTTCCCCTCACGTGAGTTTGAACATCTCCACGAGAACTGACCATTAGTGAGTAGCGTGTCGTCGAGGTTGTGTTGCCTGGTCCACCTGTCGCTAATGAGGGGGTGAGGTAACTGCCGCGAGAGGTAAGGGAAGGGATGGTGAGCAGGAAAAACAGAAAGGTAATTAAGAACTAACTGGGTCTGCAGGAAATCTTGTACTTTAAGAAAAAAAAACTGAAAATTGATATTCGTATAGTGAACACATAGATGAAAGGTGTAAAATAAATAATGCGATAGTTCATAGGAAAGGAAAGAACTGGTTATAGAATGGCGGGAAAATTAAAGAAAAAGAGTAAAATTAAACCTTTTTCGTCAACATCGTTTTTACTTGTCCTGTTTACTGCAGGATGAGATTTGCATTGTTAAATTCTCTCTCTATTTATCTATTTATCTTTCTATCTATCTATCAATTTGTCTTTTCTCTCCATGTCAACAGAAACACAGTGACTAATATAAGAAGTTATTACTACTTCAAGTAAATACAACTTCAGGTAATATCACAAACTGTTCATTGATTTACAGTCACGAACAAGTGTTTTTGACATAGATGTTTTTTTCTTTTGTCCTCCTAGGTTGATCCCAAGTGGTGTCCCGCAGGCTCCTGTGTCATTACCTTCTCTGTTTCCATGATTCATTCTTCATTTCATTCGCTATTTGTGTTTCGGTCACTAATGTGTTGATATTTTGTTTTTCGTTTTTTGACAGCAAACACCATAGCAGGAAATACATTTGTTGCATAACGTCAAGTTGTTTATATTTTAGTATTATTCTTGAACGAGGGAGAAACATTGTTTATGATCTTCAATGTCACTTAATTTCATTAGCACACAACTTTCAAGGTAAAATTTAATATTCTTTCTTTATTAACACCCAGTCTCCTGTACGCTAGATTATCTCGGTATATCCCTCACTTCATGAAAATTCTAGAATTCACCTTTTATCAAATAAATGTTGCGTGTGAGCTCTGTGTGTTGGACTTAAAAGATTGTAAGGTCATTTTCTGAACGTTTCAATCGTGTGACAATACAGGACAGTAGTAGATGGAATGTTAAATTATGACCCTAAGAATGTTTGCGGAAGTCTTTGTAGTAGTAGCAGTAGTAGCAGTAGTAGCAATAGTAATAGTAGTGTAAGTGTGTATTTCTAGCGTATATTAGGGTGTTCCAGTTTAATCATTCTTTTCAATGCTTAATTATTCACTGTTACATTTCCTTATATCTTATCATTAAAATAATAGGAAACTAGTACAAGCGATCAGTTTTTTTTGTCCACAGGTGAGCATGTAGGTAACTGAATATCAAAAATTTGCTGCGTGAAATTATTTTGTGGTTTCGTCTATACAGAATTGCATTGCCTCATATCTTAATAATATGATCATTCAATAATGTATGTAACATCCATTCATGTTCATAGACTGAATTATACGAGTTTGCATCAACAGAATTGTTGGACATTTTCAAGTTGTTGAAAATTATAATATTGGCAAGAAATCTTACTTTAGCCATTGTTCTCTTAATGATGAAGGTAGTGAAGCACAGCGTTGTGTGTGATGCCCGTTAGGTTGTTACACACCAGACGCGTTATACCAAAAGAGGCGTTGATGCACGTTGCCTTTCGTTTTTGTCATTTCCTCTTTATCCAATAGTCGTTCACCATATCAAGAAATCCATGAAGTTGATAGTGAACTCAGATGCGATAACTCCGTAGAGTTTACCATATTTACAGATACAGTCTATGCGTTCTTCACTGCGGATTATTATGTGCGAGTATTGCCTGAAATACGATGGAAAAAGGAAATACCTCCCGTTATCAAAATGTTGCGAAAAGAAAAAAATGCATTTTTCTATCATTAGCGTACATTTTTTGGTCATTTACCTTGGATTTGGTTTGCTGGAGTTCTTAACCGCATCCGTGAATGTACTGTGTTTATATACGAGGAATAGAGACTCCCATGATAAACTAACTAAACCATATACTCCTGTTCACCTACGGTCTTCAGTATCTACCTCAGACATACATTCACATCCCTCCTTGTATGGGTGTGATGCGGAAGGTGTATACAACCATCAACACTCACACTTTTATTCCACACTAAATCGAAGCATTTGTTTAGAAAAGGCTTCCTATGATCAGTGTCAGAGAGGGTAACGGTCTTGTAATGCGTGATGGGATGTAAATAGTACTGTGTTTGCGTTGTGGGTGTGCTCCTTCGACTGACGGAGATGGAGAGGGTACAGTGGGGAGCTTGAGGAGAGGGGAAAGGAATGAAGGAGACAGACATAGAGGAAAGCAGAGAGGGAAGAGGATTAAGCGGATACCAAGAGAGAGAGTGACGCAGAAGGTAGAAGTGAAAGCAGTTTGAAGGGAAGGAGTTTGTGGAGAAAGAGGAGAGAGAGAGAGAGAGAGAGAGAGAGAGAGAGAGAGAGAGAGAGAGAGAGAGAGAGAGAGAGAGAGAGAGAGAGAGAGAGAGAGAGAGAGAGAGAGAGAGAGAGAGAGAGAGAACGAAAAAAAAAGAGATATAGAGAGAAAGACAGACAGACAGATATACAGACAGACAGACAGACAGATAGACAGACAGACAAACAGACAGACCCGAGTAAAACTACACCGACAAAAAATACAAAGAAAACAGACACATATAAACAGACAAAAACAAAAGCCAAACCAAACCAAAACAGACAAACAGAACCAAAACTAAATGAGAAAAATAACTTTCAGAATCGCTCTTCACCAAATATTTTTCTCAGTAACATTTCAGAAGATCTGGAATTAATAAGAGAGAAAATGTAATCCAACTTCCCTCACGCAGAAAACATAAACCAGCAGCGAAACAAGGATTTATATTTCTACTCACACAGTCTCTTGATCGCTCACAGGAGATCCACAAGCTTGGGAGGCAGAAGGAGGGGGAGGAAGAGGGCAGGGGAAGAAAGTAGGAACGAGAGAAGGTAGGGACATGGGGTTAGGGTGAGGAAGGGGAAGGAGCAGGGTCTGGTAGGGATCAGGGACAGGGGAATTGAATTTTAGCAGGGGTAGGTGTGGTAGGATATCGTCTTGGGGTGTATCTATCACAGAGATGGGGAGGAAGGAAGCGAGAATGATGGCCGCTGGAGGGATTCTACAAAGACTGATAAAGGGAAGACGAAGGGACGAGAGCTTGAAGGGGAGAGGCTCTGCAAGGATCCACCAAAAAAAAAAGAGTGAGAGGAAAGGAGGCCATAAAGGGAAAGTGTTCCTTAGGGTCTTTTAAAGGAGAGATCCTGTAGGGTTTGATTCCTTTAGAGACCAAAAAGACCACATAGGGAACGGGTGCTAAGGGGTCTTTCAAGCTTATACTCGTAGGGTTTTGAGGTCACATTGATTGTTACTATAATGTCTTAGGGTTGAATATTGAGTTAGATCAATTGCATCCTAACCACGTGAAGGCTGTCATTCAAAATTCCTTGCCAGCTGTTCTTGTTTTATATTCAATATCATGCAATGGGAAATATCAGATGATGCAGCCTAACATCTGTTTTACAATTCAAATGACTCAGAATTCTAGTATTTAGACGGAAGAGCAGTGAGCACAGCGTGACTCAGCTGCTTCCATCGTACATAAACAGGCGACAAGTACCAATTTATCATAATTACTCACACTTGATTTATCACTTTGCTATTTATTATCCTGCTCGCGGTATAAAACTTAATAGCGTGCAGATATCTTTAGTTTGAGACGCTCTGCTGAAGGTGAGAGAGGCTGCGTCAGGAGGTGTGGTGGAGGCGAGGAAAGGCAGCGCAGGGCGGCACGCTAGGGAATTATGAACTGCAGGTCAGGAATTCTGTAGGTGGTCGGCGGGGGACACGTGATCGATACAATTGGGTGATTACCAACCATTACCTCATAACGACCCATAATATTGATGGCTTGTTTGGGACGGGATGTGACGCGTCTGCCTAGGTCCCTGTTTGGTTGTTTGCTTTCCTGTTTGTTTGTTCTGGTACCGGACGAGCCGTGAAACTAACGCTTGTTCTTTTTTTCCAATGTTTTTTTTATATATTAGTTAAACCTGTATTCTGTTTTTGTTCTGCGTAATTGCTCACTATATTAATTCTACTGGTTTTTTTTTATTTGTTTGTGTACATTTAATTAAAACACACACACAGACACAATTGTTAACCATTAATATTTACTCGTTTTATTTATTTATAATTATTCGTGGAACTCAAACTCTTCTACACACAAATTTGAATGTGTAAATGTGCGAATGTGTGTGTGTGTGTGTGTGTGTGTGTGTGTGTGTGTCTGTGTCTGTGTCTGTGTGTGTGTGTGTGTGTGTGTGTGTGTGTGTCTGTGTCTGTGTCTGTGTCTATGTCTATGTCTATGTCTATGTCTATGTCTATGTCTATGTCTATGTCTGTGTCTGTGTCTGTCTCTGTCTGTGTCTGTGTCTGTGTGTGTGTGTGTGTGTGTGTGTGTGTGTGTGTGTGTGTGTGTGTAATACAAACAAAAATTACAAATATCATGACGGAAACAAAACACTCACAACTCATTACAATAATTTCTGCTATTAACGTTTGTCACCTGCCATTACAAACACACTAGTCTTCCCTTCGCTAAACTCGCATGGCAGCTCCTTCACGCAAGCCAATATCAGTGCATCTTTATCAAGGTGAAACTTTCTGCAAGCACAGGTAAACAGCTCACACCTGGTGCCCGTGACTCCACCAGGTACAAAGCACACAACCCGACTGAGAAGGAATAAAAACCCATCTATTTTTTCTTTCATTTGTACAAGGATCTAAACTTCACCCCTTCCCCCTTGCCGCTTCCATTCTCCCTCACTCCTACCCCACGCACTTCCTGCTTAAACGTGTGTGTGTGTGTGTGTGTGTGTGTGTGTGTGTGTGTGTGTGTGTGTGTGTGTGTGTGTGTGTGTGTGTGTGTGTGTGTGTGTGTGTGTATGTGTGTGTGGGTGTGTGTGTGTTCTCTTGCTTACTTTTATGTACCGTGTTAAAGACTAGTAAACAGTGTGTGTGTGTGTGTGTGTGTGTGAGAGAGAGAGAGAGAGAGAGAGAGAGAGAGAGAGAGAGAGAGAGAGAGAGAGAGAGAGCTCCTACCTAACTCTTCCGCCACCCTGTACGCGGAAGGCTAACAGGTGTCATAAATATCAATGGAGAGGAGGCAAATAAGGGAGAGGAAAGGGCGGGAAAGATAATGAGGGCAAGAAGAGATAAGGAGGGAGGACGGGGAAGAAAAGTAATGATAGAAGGAGAGAGTAAAGAGAGAGAGAGAGAGAGAGAGAGAGAGAGAGAGAGAGAGAGAGAGAGAGAGAGAGAGAGAGAGAGAGAGAGAGAGAGAGAGAGAGAGAGAGAGAGAGAGAGAGAGAGCGGAAGAGGAAAAAGGAAAAGAAGAAAGTATATAATAAGGTTGATCAAGGGGGAGAAAAAAAAAGACAACAGGGATAGCAATTAAGCTGTCTTGTCTCGAAAAAAAATGTCAGAAATTCTCCCATAACCTTTTACACGGCGTGACGCGTTTTTCTCCTCCCTCCCTCCCTCCCTCCCTTCCTCTTTCCCTCCTCCCTAATCCCTCCACTCCATCCGCCAACCTACTTACCAGCCCACACACCCTAATACCCACCCACCCACCCAACTCTCCACCTATATAATTATCCAGTTATTTACCCATTCACCCACACCTACCCACTCACCCATTCACCCATCACCCACACACTTTCCGAGCCCGCAGCATCCCCCTTATAAACACCCACTTACTTACCCACGAAACACATCTCTTTTCCACCCACTATAACTTCCACCTTGCAGCAACCTCCGTATATTCGTATACAGCAAATGAATTAACATTGAAGTGTTTTTTTCTGGGAGGCGGAGGGGCGGTGAACGTCTTGTACCCAGATGCTCTCCTCACCCGGGGCTTGTAATCCGTGTAGATTACGAGAACCTCTTTTTCGTGTCCGCTGAGCCACTCAAGTAGAGCCTTCTGTCTGCCTCCCCCACTGGGACAGACGGATGTGGAAGAAGAGAGGGACGTGTGTATTTTATCTGCGACGCCCAACTCAAGATGCACGTAAATATTCTCCAAGGAGGGGTGTGGTAACTCTTGTGCTTCACCCCAGGGGACGTGTTCTTGTTGGCGACCCTGTGCCGTGGGGAGAAAGAGGCCAGTTTCCAGCGTCTTGTTGGGATCTTTTGAGGCGATGTTGCCGTGTGAGATCGGACAAGCAACATGGAGGCCGGTGATGAAGTATGGCTAATAATAGTGACCACCAAGACCTTATTTCATGCTTACCTTCACCACCTGACTTGCACATCTTGAATTATGGTAATTGTAGGTAAAGAGTTCCCCCATTGCCGCCCCCATAAAAGGGAAGGGAAGGGCAGGGAGCGATGAGGGGAGATCCTAGCCGCTGCTCGGAAATACTTGCGAGGGGAAAAAGATGAAATTTAGGTGTATTTGTTTAATCATCACTGATTACTCGTCTGCTTTGGATCTTATTACCTCCATTGTGTATATTTCTGGCCCAAGTCTATTCCCGCCAGTTGTAAGTCAGCGGTGTTGAGCACCTCACTCTCGGGGCCCTCGGGACGACCTTGCTATTCCCAGCCCCTTTGATGCTCCAGTCCTCCAGGTGTTGGCAATTCATGTTAGGCGGCGGAACCATAACATTATGTCTCTCCCGAGAGGGATTTTTTCCTTCCAAGGACGAAATGTTTGAGTGGTTAACGAGGACAGGATTATTCTAAGGAACGCTTCACGCTGTCCGTTGAGGAATATTATTAGAATTTCTATAAGGGAAGGATAAATGGCTTTCCTAATTCAACAATGATCTTAATACTGCAAGTCCTTGTGTAGGATTTATTTCCACTGTTAGATATCTTAACACTTGTCTCTCACCAACAAGATGTAATGCATTGTAATCCCATACTGCTAAATATGCGACTTTTTTTTCTCTTTTTTTTCGTTTTCGGGAAGCAGTTTTAGAATCATGAGAGTTAACAACTAACTCTTTCTCAGCATTTTTCTCTCTAGGCGTTACCCAATCAAGTTTGTGAAGAAAGAATACCAAAACCTTTGCCCCCCAAGTCGCCTCCAGCACCAAGTATTGCTGGGATGCTGTGGCCAGCGCTGAAGACTTGACCCTCGTGTTGGAGAGGAATGGGATCGTATGCAAATAGGACACTCACGCGATCCAGCACGTCTTCAGCGAACACAAGGGGGATTTAAGATTACATGTGGAAAAAAAGGAAATACCAATTGCCTCTCTAGTTAATAGTATTCATGGTTGAATCGAGTTCCTACCACACTACGTAGAACATGTTATTGGGGGATGATAAGATGAGGAAAGAGATGCATATCACACGGTACTTTGCCGCTTGGTTCACCTCTATATTGCATTGACCTTTAAGTATGTTACGTGTAGCTCATCCACTGCCCTACAATTCCGGTTCTTTGTATCATCCACTTTGTCATAGTGTCCTCCCCCCGTGAAGTGACACTACACAGTACTCCTTTACCTGCTAACAAAGTCATGGAGGAGCGGACGTATACACCCGAGTTGGCTGCCCATCCTAATCAGAATCTGAACTCGGACAGTGAGGCTTCAAATGTAGAAGATATTTTGTGAAGAAGAAAAAATACATAGAAAAAAAAACTCCTGACCTCGTGATTAAATGGTTTATGCCACAAAACACGGCAGTAAACTAACGAGCAGGGGGTAAAAAAATGCGGGGAAAAAAATATATATATACCGCGAAATCTCCTGCCTTAGGGAACCCAAAGCCCCTAACACCCCATTAGGCCGAGAAGCCGGAGGGACGTTCATAGATATCATCTTTTTATCGCCGTTTCTTCCCCACGTCTATATAAACACAAGCTTCAAATGCTCCCCCTCAGTTTCTTCCCTTGCTGGCAGTTAGTATTGGTAATTGCGAGGGTAAAATAATCTCCCGGGGAAATAATTACCTTCCAAGAGAGCGATTTCTACAAGTTATGGCATGCAGAGTGAGTCGGCCTGTCCCGGGGTCAGCTCATTATCCCCGGGTGAGTAAGTCTGTTTCCTGCAACTCTGACGTCTTCCTGGGGCGAGGAGTGTAGATACTGCCTCATTACCATGCTCTCTCTCTCGTTCTCTCTCTCTCTCTCTCTCTCTCTCTCTCTCTCTCTCTCTCTCTCTCTCTCTCTCTCTCTCTCTCTCTCTCTCTCGCTCTCGCTCTCGCTCTCGCTCTCTTTCTCTTTCTCCATTTATATGTGTGTATGTAAGTACAAATACGTGAAAGAGAACAAATAGATAGAGACGAACAGAAAAAAAACCAACAGATGGAGAAAAAGTAGTAACAAGAAACAGCGACAGAGAAACACAGAACACTAAAATAAATTGAAATGCATGTAAAGTCATGCGTGTGTTGCCGCCACAATGTGTTAAGGACGCATTACCTCCCCTCAGGTGCCGTCAGCGCTTCTCTCCCAACGAGCCAATTTTCAGGCTGTGATTCCGTCAGTCCTTCACCACACACGCGACAGCACTGGTCTCCTGTGAGCTGTTTTGAGGGAAGAATACTTATCCACCATGGAGGAAGATTATTAATTCCTATTCATAGCTTACTGCAGGACTCCTCATCACGTGGAAGGCGACAGGACGGAATAATTTCAACTCTACTTGAGAGCTTCCCGGGAAGGAGTGTGCCTGGAGGAGGTTGAGCTCAAGTGATACAGTAACAGTGTTTGATGTTTGTATGAATTAGGAATCTGTGGTTCTTCCTCCCGAATATAACCCGCTAAGACATCTAAAATCCGCTTAGGCCAACACACTGCCAGGTTGATACGAGTACAGTAAGGAGATTGTTCCGGTGTAGTCGATCTGCTGGTCTCATACTTTGCGTGTTAGCTACTGAACTACGCATTGTCCCTAAAATAGTTTGAAATAACAAGTACATGAATAATAATAATAATAATAATAATAATAATAATAATAATAATAATAATAAATATTCCTTTTCATAAAACTAACTCTGAACACCACACGTGGCATTATACGTACAAAAAATACTCATAAGGTTAAAAAAATATAATTGAAAAAAGCTTGACAACTGATGCCGCAGTACTAAGCATGAGGCAAAGGTAGCGGGTGTCCCCACTGTGATAATGGGACAGCCTCCACCACGGGCACCTGAGTGGTAATGCTCAGCTGCCAGACGCACTTCATGTAAGGTGACAACAAAGGCCATGGCTCGTCCGTGCAGCAGGGAGCCCTAACCCCTGCATCGTGAGTGAAAAGATGTAACTGACAGCGAGGAAGAGCATTCATAAATTTGATGTGTATTTTCTAAATCATTATGATGTTGTTTTTTTTAAACTGTGCGTCTTTCTAGATTTATTTTGATTTAGTTTTAGCAACATGTAATGGAATGATCGTATATCTACCGGACTATTGTATTTTAATGTTATAAATATATTTTTTTTATCATAACAGGTTCACTAAACAAAACAGGGTTTCTATACATTGATTGTATAACACGCTTCATTACTTCACACTAACGTGATCGTTCTTTCCCAGTGACACGCCGCCTGCCGCCTGTCGCCTTCCGCCTGCCTACCAATGTTCATTATTCCGACACTTGAATTGAACGGTAAAGCTACACTTCCCTGCCTTTGTAAGTACACTGAATTCATTTATCAACCACCTTATTCTATGTTTGACCTATTTCCTAACATTGTGATCCATTAAGGGAGCTTCGGTTTATCATGAGTGTGTGAGTGTTCTTCAAGGACATGTTAAGGAGGTACTAGATGTGTATACAGTAGGTTACCTCAACTTCCTTTACTATCCCTGCGTTATTTATGTCATTCTTCTTTGTCACTATAAATTTTCTTCTTTTGATCTAGGAAAATCTAGGTCACAACTGATAATGATCACTTAGTACCTATGTATTTTTGTGTACTTTTCTGATATCCTGTGCAATAGTTTCCCTTCGTGTCCTTCTTCCCTTGAGAATTGTTCATGTATATAACTATCATTACACATCCTAAGAGTATTCCTTTAAATTTCTTTTTTTTTTTCTGCCTGAAACACCCGTCATTAATCGGTACTAAAAGATGTGTATGGGTTTCATTATTTCATGCCTTCATAGATCTAAATAATTTACTTTGGGTTCTCCTTGTATTCCCTTACGCTCCCTGCTACAGCCAACGCTTCATTGAGTAACGTTGAAGTAATGCTTCGTTCAACGCATGATGCTGTATGATGTCTCCAAAGTAATGAAAGTAGAGGACACCAGTGATATATACAGAAATTACTAAGCTTAACAAGAACTGATTTCAGACAACAACAAATTATTTCCGTTAGAGATAAAAATTACGAAACTATTGAATGCCAAAATAGAATAGTGAGAAGGGTGAGATTTTTTTCACAAATAACTGTACTCTTCAAATATCACAGTGCCACCCTTAAAATGTCAGTTGATCACGGTGCCGTACCAGAAGTAATAACAGACGAAACAGTATCTGCCCTTATAAATAAAAAGCCAGGAAAGGTCAGCGGCAACGATGGTATATTGATGGATGTTTTCAAATATGCCAGAACTGAGACCCATAACAGATTTGTTGATGACTATTTGCATATTTCTATTTTATTTTTATAATACTATATTTAAAGTAAATGCTCCATTTCATATGTTTAGATTATTTTGATAAAGCATGCATACCGTCCATCTCCAGAACCGTGGCATGAGTTGTGGAAACTAAGTCTAAGATTAAGCAATTGAAAGTCTATGCCTGGTTTAAATTATCTGCCAGAAACACTCCAGAGGAAATTGCAAAAGCGTGAGTTTCATCCAAGGCTGCCCAAGGCGGTTTAGGGGCTGACAGGGAACACTGACTACAGGAATACTCCTTGCTTGTGTCTGTTACTCATCCTCTATGCTGACGTTACCTGGAGATACACAGATAGTCACATTAATAGAGACAAACATGGACACGGTAGTTGATCAGGTAAGGAGAGAGTAGAGTTTGTGACGACGTACTGACGTTGCTGACATGCTGATAGAAAAATAAAGAGACAATTCTGAAATTAAGAAAAAATCGACAATGCCTGTTATTTTTCTCAAAATTGGCCCACTAGATTTTCAGTTTTGTTACCAAAGCTTCAGTGTTGAAGCAAAAGTCGGTTTCCCACCCATTTCAAGTTTGTGAATAGCTTAACCACTGATCATTCGCTCTACAGGATTAAGAAAATCTCCTAATAGTGTTGCTGGTTATGAAGAAGAAGAAAAAAGCTGTTCATTAAAAACAATACATAATTGGAATCGCAACATGTCTATGTATATACATATATACATATATATATATATATATATATATATATATATATATATATATATATATATATATATATATATATGTATATATATATATATATATATATATATATATATATATATATATATATATATATATATATATATATATATATATATTTTCACAAAATATTTTTCAATTTCATGTTCTTTCATTCAGATTCCTTAAACACATATCTCGAGGGAAGCATTAGATAAATTTGATTACTAAGCCCTTATCCTCTGCGGGTCATAAAAGACGACCAATAAGTAACGGGTGAGAGGTCTGTGATGCCCCTCCTGTGTATTATCTTCTATAAAAAAGTAACCCACAGAGGTAGAAGGGAGAGTAATGTGTGCCTGAACCCTAATTGCTTTGTCATAGCTACCCACGTTTAATGGGATATTAGCCTGGTATATATATATATATATATATATATATATATATATATATATATATATATATATATATACATATATATATATATATATATATATATATATATATATATATATATACATATATATATATATATATATATATATATATATAAATATATATATATATATATACATATATATACATATATATATATATATATATATATATATATATATATATATATATATATATCATCAGCTTCTATGAGTCAACTGCAGGACAAAAGCCTCCCCCAACCATCTCCATTCATCTCTGTCCGATGTCTGTCTGGTGGTCATGTTTGGGAGGGTGGGGTGGAGGGCGGTGTAAGCCAGATACCACGCCACGCCACGCTGGCTTAGGGCGGCTTGGCGTACGAACACATATATTTTTTTCCTCACAGTGAATCTGTCTAGTTTAGCTCCATTGAATCTTGGAAATTATATATATATATATATATATATATATATATATATATATATATATATATATATATGTACATAGATAGATACATAGATAGACAGATAAATTGAATGATAGATCGATTGATTGATTGACTTATTGATTGATTGATTGATATATTCATTGATTAATAGATATCTAGATAGATAGATAGATAACTAGATAGATAGATAGATAGATAGATAGATAGATAGATAGATAGATAGATATGATAGATAGATAGATAGAAAGATGGATATATATATATAGTCAGATAGATAAATAGACAGATAGGTAGATAGGTAGATAGATAGATAGATAGACATTCACGGTATTTTCATTACACATATTTTCATCCTAGGATACAGTGGTGCGAGCACATAATTCTTTTCAGTTATTACTATTTTATGTATCACAATATTTTCACATGGTGCAAGTAAGCCTCAAATACTTGTGCAAGCGGAGAACAAATGAATGAGTAACATGTTATTGCCCTTATGTAGATCATTGGACCCCTGCCGTGTTTATACTCCCTTGCGTTATGGTTGATCAATGGACACCTGGGGAAGCTTCAGAAAGGTAAACTATAGTAACCCAGATGTCACAGTTAGATGTTCGTTCTGGTTTAAAGGTGAAAGAGGCGGAGTTGAGTGACGCGGCAACTTGCAGCTTACCGCATACCCTTGACTTTATCATATTGCTGCTACAGTCTTATATTATTAAACATTTTCTTCAGTCATGTTTCTTAGATGCTTCGATACCTCCTGAGGCTTCCACATATTCCAACTTGGTTTCGTAATTCATAACAACCATACATACAGTTTCGTCATGTTTCGTTGATTTTCCACTAGCTGATCACAGGTATGAATGCGATTTGATCTTGCTTACTGAACCTGGAAACCTGGAAATCTAGCGTTACTGTCTTGTATTAAGTTAGTTCAGCCTCGTCTAAATGCCCAACATAAGCCAATCCATGACTGACGCTCTCAAGATTTTATTTTTTAAGGAGAAAGAAATTATAAACTCTTAAATTGTAAAGGAATATTAAACAAAACTTGCAGTAAATTATTTTTTGTCACATAATTTTCTTCGTGTACAGTAATTGTACTTGAAGGAGTATTTTGAGAGAGAGAGAGAGAGAGAGAGAGAGAGAGAGAGAGAGAGAGAGAGAGAGAGAGAGAGAGAGAGAGAGAGAGAAAGAGAAAGAGAGAGAAAGAGAGAGCCCAAATATAGCCCTCAATGCTCCCCTAAATCTCCCTCTCTCACCCTTCCTCTTCGGCTTGTATTCTTCGACATTAGAGACACAAATAGCCAGAATTATACCTCAGTTCCCTGTTATTATCACAAGCTTCATTATCACGCATTATCATTATTATCGCCCCCTTCCTGCAATACACTGCCCAACCATTCTGTCTACTCTCTCCATCCCACTGCAATAAATAGAAGCTTTAGATTACTTTTCTTTTCTTTTATATGCAGTATACACACTACGAATTGGCAGTGATTCAACTGAAGGAAAAAAAAAATTATATAAAGTATGTATTTTTGTGTAGCTTTTTCTTTGTATAGTGGAAGATTTTAAGTGCTACAGACAGACACACACACACACACACACACACACACACACACACACACACACACACACACACACACACACACACACACACACACACACACACACACACACACACACACACACACACACACACACACACACACACACACACACCACACACACACACACACACACACACACACACACACACACACACACACACACACACACACACACACACACACACACCACACACACACACACACACACACACACACACACACACACACACCACACACACACACACACACACACACACACACACACACACACACACACACCACACACACACACACACACACACACACACACACACACACACACACACACACACACACACACACACACACACACACACCACACACACACACACACACACACACACACACACACACACCACACACACACACACACACACACACACACACACACACACCACACACACACACACACACACACACACACACCACACACACACACACACACACACACACACACACACACACACACACACACACACACACACACACACACACACACACACACACACACACACACCACACACACACACACACACACACACACACACACACACACACACACACACACACACACACACACACACACACACACACACACACACACACACACACACACACACACACACACACACACACACACACACACACACACACACACACACACACACACACACACACACACACACACACAACACACACACACACACACACACACACACACACACACACACACACACACACACACACACACACACACACACACACACACACACACCACACACACACACACACACACAC
>JAPQNM010000003.1:40004633-40007133 GCA_029783475.1 Metacarcinus magister
TAAGTCATCCTCGAAGGTCACGTTTCAAAGTTTTAGTCCCTCATCATCAAACTAAAAAGCAATACAAAGAAAAGAAAGTCTCTTGTAGCCAACAATTCCAGTAAAAAATGTTGATATACTTAACTGTACTTTTCTATTATCTAGTCTCACGGTGAAGAATTTTCCCCTCAACATGTCAGTTACACCCGAAGATGAATTATAAAGATCGCACGAGTCAAATAGACCGATAGATAGATAGAGAGATAGATAGATAGATAGATAGATAGATAGATAGATAGATAGATAGATACATACATAGATACATATATTACGCAGATTTGTCGTCCTTAGAATCATTATGAGTTCTTGCAATTTTTTATTTTTTTAACAATATCCATCAGCTCCTTCCTCTGTTTGGATTGGTATATAGTGAAGATTTTTTTTCTCCTTAATCTATTTGATATCTCGAAGGTTAAGTTCATTTATTTAGAAGGATATTTGTCACTTTTACCGATTGTGTCCTGCATCTCTCCCTTGTCCCACCTAATAACAGACTTCTCTCTCCTTTCTGTTCCTTCGTGTCCACCTTGATGACCCAGACACAAGCGCCCTTATCCCTGCTTAACCTTTATCATCCCTTCAATTATTCAACAGTTCTATCACCTTCCCACACAAGCTGCTACATTCCCCGATATGTTCAATTATTCAGTCTTATACTATTTCTTTATTAACGAGGAGATTCCCACCTGTCAATTTCAACATCTCCATATAACAATTTTTACATCGCTGTTCGGCCGCTACAGTCTCCCTCATATTTTTTTTTATTTTATCTTTGCCGAAGTTTGCCGTTCCTTCCTCCAGTTTTTTTTATATTAGTTTAACATTATTTTTTCTCTTTTTATTTATGAATTTACCTCACCATTCCTTTCTTCCCTCGTCTTCATCTCCTCTTCCTTCCTGCCGACGCGTGTATCTAGTAGGTTCACATGCAAATGTCGATCGTACATAACGTTTCCAATAAGTCCCAGACCCACTGGTATGAATAGGATTTGAAATATTAATCGCCTCGACCCGACCCTTCGCACACAGATTTGAGCCACGAGAATACACAATTTTAATTCCATCATGACAATAGAAAAAAAAAGAGAGGGAGCGTGTTTTCTTCTTCTCCATGTGACGCTTAGAGAGAGAAGAAATGAAGCAGCATTGCAAGGGAGTGAGTGCGTGAGGCTGAGACAGTGTGTTTGGCTATGGCTCGTTCTTCTTTTTTTGCTGTAGCTCGGTGAAATATGTACTGTACGTCCCTCTGAAACCATATGAAAAGGCCAACTGCCGTGTGTGTGTGTCGGTGTGGGTGTGTTTTTTTTTCTCAAGTTCTGGAGCAAATTATTCAAAATATATATATATATCAATAGTTTCCTTTAATTAAATTCAACAAGTATATAGATTAGTGCCCCATCCTTGTTGCCTGCATGAGAGGACGCTACCCTCATCTAGTGTCCAATAAAAGGTGTCGTAAAAGGCTTGGCAATGATAGTCTGATGTAGGCTTAAGTCGATTATTGGAAGAAGATAAGAAGAAAAAAAAACATTTGAATCACGATCAGATACGAGGTGGTTTCCTGCCTCCAAATTAGTTAGGTGACGATAAGAAACCTTGCAACGTAGATTTAGGCAAAATTCAATCCATCTTGTCGAATTTGCTATCATTTTATTGTCCCCTTTCGTCTCCCGTTCGTGATTTCGTTATGTTACTTCTTTTTTTTTGCCACCTAGAAAATTTTTTGACTTAACTCCACACTTTGCACTCATGTTTAAAGTAAAATAAGTAAGTAACTCAGATAACACATTGAAAGGACTCATCTAATTATTGAACAGCATAAGTTTTTTTTTTTAGGAAAAGGTCGGTTTCTGAGTTGGCATATAATTAAGTATATTGTTCTTGAAGAGTCATAATTTTTTCTGATTGATAGAGTACTATAATCACCCTGTATGGTGTACATCTGTGTGTGTGTGTGTGTGTGTGTGTGTGTGTGTGTGTGTGTGTGTGTGTGTGTTTGTGTGTTTTTTTGTGTGTGTGTGTGTGTGTGTGTGTGTGTGTGTGTGTGTGTGTGTGTGTGTGTGTGTGTGTGTGTGTGTTTGCAGCAACTAGCTCAACCTGTAAAGAAAAAAATGACTAAAATATCTACAGCAACAATATCACAACAGTGGCAACATCAACACCAACACCACCAACAACACCAACAACAGCAACACCAACAATACCAACAACAATACCAGCAACAATACAGCCAGGAAGTAAAAAAAAAGAATTGCAGTAGTGGCCAGCATAGAACAGCTTAATGTCACAAAGTTAGAGACACGAGCATGAAGGTAAGGCTAACGGTGGGTGGTGAAGTGACACTATACTGACCCTCCCTCCCCCCCTACACACACACACACACTCTCTCTCTCACTTTCATTCTCTCCCTCTCTCTTTCTCTCTCTCTCTCACCCCGGATCACCACCAACACCACCTACTA
>JAPQNM010000003.1:40012133-40037133 GCA_029783475.1 Metacarcinus magister
TATAAAATCATTATGGTGGATCTAATACTTTACCAATGTTGATGGAAAAGATATCAGATATTCCTTATGAAATGACCAACTAATAAACATAGCACTTTGTTCAATTGGTATCTTATCTTAAAAGCTAATAGCTATTGTTTAATGGTATCATTATTTTAGTAAATAACTATTTTTCATGAGATAGATAGCCATCCAATATAACAAAGAGTTATGTTGTAGAATTATAAATATTTTTTTCTATTTTTTAAACCAAATCCCATTCCAATCCTGCGTCTAGTTTCTTTTTTCATTATTTATAATATACTGAATTTACGTGTTGACGTAATATATGTTTTCTTAATATTGTGTTTATCAGTACTTGTTACATACCATAAGGATTGGAAAATTGTGCAGATTTTGAATCTGTGATTGAAAACTCAATACGAGTAAAACTTAGGGAGTTACAGCTAGTTTAAGTAGAGTAGATGATGAAAACAAGATTTTTATACACTATTTCAGAATGGCAAAGTCTATTTGAATACTCCCGTAGTGTAAATAGCCTTTTTCTGACCTTCTCAAATGCTGTTGCATCAAGATAAGGCTCACTATGATAAGGTATATAGATAGAGGCAGAAAACAATTCGATTCCCATCGCTCGTTCGGTCATGACCGGCCGGCCGATCAAAACCTTCACTTTTCACTATCGGTGCCAACGTCTATGGAAGTTATTTATTTTCATTAAAAAATGTAATGCAGTACTTTTATTGCAGTGTCAAGCTCCATCAAGAGGATATGATAGCTATCAGTAACCAACGCATACTCCTACACACGACGCGTTACCCCGTAGGATACACATATAGTCTTAACTTCAACGTATATTCTTGTAATGACTGTTACAGCTCAAAGCAGTTCATAACTAAGCTCTACGACACGTTTAACCATCATACAGACCCTCGTGGATGTGTAGAATTGATTTCTACATATGGTGTATTTTTTGTCATTTTTTCTAGTCAGAGAAAAAAAAAAAACATTTTTGCTCTTCGATTTTGTTCTTTTTAAACTATGTTGTACATAGGAATAATGTAATACTTTCAGCTTAGTTTCAGTTAATTTCACCAGAAACTTTTATTGCTATAAATTAATTGATTTGGGTTAAAAAAAATGATAAAATCATTATGGTGGATCTAATACTTTACCAATGTTGATGGAAAAGATATCAGATATTTCTTATGAAATGACCAACTAATAAACAAAGCATTTTGTTCAATTGGTATCTTAGCTTAAAAGCTAATAGCTATTGTTTAATGGTATCATTATTTTAGTAAATAACTATTTTTCATGAGATAGATAGCCATCCAATATAACAAAGAGTTATGTTGTAGAATTATAAATATTTTTCTCTATTTTTTAAACCAAATCCCATTCCAATCCTGCGTCTAGTTTCTTTTTTCATTATTTATAATATACTGAATTTACGTGTTGACGTAATATATGTTTTCTTAATATTGTGTTTATCAGTACTTGTTACATACCATAAGGATTGGAAAATTGTGCAGATTTTGAATCTGTGATTGAAAACTCAATACGAGTAAAACTTAGGGAGTTACAGCTAGTTTAAGTAGAGTAGATGATGAAAACAAGATTTTTATACACTATTTCAGAATGGCAAAGTCTATTTGAATACTCCCGTAGTGTAAATAGCCTTTTTCTGACCTTCTCAAATGCTGTTGCATCAAGATAAGGCTCACTATGATAAGGTATATAGATAGAAGCAGAAAACAATTCAATTCCCATCGCTCGTTCGGTCATGACCGACCGGCCGATCAAAACCTTCACTTTTCACTATCGGTGCCAACGTCTATGGAAGTTATTTATTTTCATTAAAAAATGTAATGCAGTACTTTTATTGCAGTGTCAAGCTCCATCAAGAGGATATGATAGCTATCAGTAACCAACGCATACTCCTACACACGACGCGTTACCCCGTAGGATACACATATAGTCTTAACTTCAACGTATATTCTTGTAATGACTGTTACAGCTCAAAGCAGTTCATAACTAAGCTCTACGACACGTTTAACCATCATACAGACCCTCGTGGATGTGTAGAATTGATCTCTACATATGGTGTATTTTTTGTCATTTTTTCTAGTCAGAGAAAAAAAAAAAACATTTTTGCTCTTCGATTTTGTTCTTTTTAAACTATGTTGTACATAGGAATAATGTAATACTTTCAGCTTAGTTTCAGTTAATTTCACCAGAAACTTTTATTGCTATAAATGAATTGATTTGGGTTAAAAAAAATGATAAAATCATTATGGTGGATCTAATACTTTACCAATGTTGATGGAAAAGATATCAGATATTTCTTATGAAATGACCAACTAATAAACAAAGCATTTTGTTCAATTGGTATCTTAGCTTAAAAGCTAATAGCTATTGTTTAATGGTATCATTATTTTAGTAAATAACTATTTTTCATAAGATAGATAGCCATCCAATATAACAAAGAGTTATGTTGTAGAATTATAAATATTTTTCTCTATTTTTTAAACCAAATCCCATTCCAATCCTGCGTCTAGTTTCTTTTTTCATTATTTATAATCTACTGAATTTACGTGATGACGTAATATATGTTTTCTTAATATTGTGTTTATCAGTACTTGTTACATACCATAAGGATTGGAAAATTGTGCAGATTTTGAATCTGTGATTGAAAACTCAATACGAGTAAAACTTAGGGAGTTACAGCTAGTTTAAGTAGAGTAGATGATGAAAACAAGATTTTTATACACTATTTCAGAATGGCAAAGTCTATTTGAATACTCCCGTAGTGTAAATAGCCTTTTTCTGACCTTCTCAAATGCTGTTGCATCAAGATAAGGCTCACTATGATAAGGTATATAGATAGAGGCAGAAAACAATTCGATTCCCATCGCTCGTTCGGTCATGACCGGCCGGCCGATCAAAACCTTCACTTTTCACTATCGGTGCCAACGTCTATGGAAGTTATTTATTTTCATTAAAAAATGTAATGCAGTACTTTTATTGCAGTGTCAAGCTCCATCAAGAGGATATGATAGCTATCAGTAACCAACGCATACTCCTACACACGACGCGTTACCCCGTAGGATACACATATAGTCTTAACTTCAACGTATATTCTTGTAATGACTGTTACAGCTCAAAGCAGTTCATAACTAAGCTCTACGACACGTTTAACCATCATACAGACCCTCGTGTATGTGTAGAATTGATCTCTACATAAGGTGTATTTTTTGTCATTTTTTCTAGTCAGAGAAAAAAAAAAAACATTTTTGCTCTTCGATTTTGTTCTTTTTAAACTATGTTGTACATAGGAATAATGTAATACTTTCAGCTTAGTTTCAGTTAATTTCACCAGAAACTTTTATTGCTATAAATGAATTGATTTGGGTTAAAAAAAATGATAAAATCATTATGGTGGATCTAATACTTTACCAATGTTGATGGAAAAGATATCAGATATTTCTTATGAAATGACCAACTAATAAACAAAGCACTTTGTTCAATTGGTATCTTAGCTTAACCCTTAAACCGCGGGTGTCCACTATTGTGGACACCCGCGGTTTAAGGGTTAAGCTAAGATACCAATTGAACAAAGTGTGGACACCCGGTGCGTGGGCTCCTAGTGCGGGTGTCCACAATAGTGGACAGGGCATTTTTTGATTAGTTTGTCCTCAAGTCCTGTAAACATGTTGTTTTCTTTCAAACAATACTAACCCACGCTTCTTAGGCCTACCAGTTGCTGCATTCTAGCGAGGATGCTTGTCCATTGCTAAGTTTAGCAAGTAATGCTAACCATTGATTTTTACAATAAAACGGAAATTGAGCTTTTCACGGGTGTGTTTCACATAAACGGTATAAAAGTGATGCTTTTTATTGCTAACTAATAGGAAAGAAATCCAGTAGGGGTGGATATGTCTATTATAATGTGTTTTCACAGTTCCTAAATCAGAATTCCGTGCTCGTTCTAATAATGCTTATATAGCGTTCAAATTAACGTCAAAAGACAGCTAAGGGTATGGACTTTACAATGTTACTTCTTTCAGTAACGTGAGTTTAATAGGAAAGAAGCTACAGGAAGTTGAAGTGAGGTATGTTTTTGCACCAATAGCTTCCGTCACACGAATTTATGGGCGACCTTTCCTGTATGCCCTCTCCTACGATACGCCGTTGTGCTTCGTTTAGTTACTGGGGCCAGACAGGCGAATAGACCTCACAGGTATGATTGCTCTTGTCTGATCACACCTGCTCTCTACCTTCCTCACTTACGACCACGCAAATGACGGACGTGATGGAGATGTTAACTTACCATACGAGGACCTTTTCTTTTGTGTGTGTGTGTGTGTGTGTGTGTGTCTGTGTGTGTGGGGAGGAGGTGTAGGGGTGTGTTTCAGGTTGCCGTTGCGCGTCTGCCAGTTCGTTCAGTATTCAAAACGATTCATCACTCTTATGGTCCGTCTATATTGTCTTGAGACGTTAAATAATTTGATTCCCTTATGAAACTGTATACCTTTCCTGCCAAGAGTATAATTACTTCTGCAAAGTTGCTCTTGACTTCGAGTTAAGAATTCGGATCACTTGTAGGCCAAATTACCAAAACCTATTAGTGCGGGAGGCTTCTGTGTGTGTGTGTGTGTGTGTGTGTGTGTGTGTGTGTGTGTGTGTGTGTGTGTGTGTGTGTGTGTGTGTGTGTGTGTATGTGTATGTGTATGTGTATGTGTATGTGTATGTGTGTGTGTGTGTGTGTGTGTGTGTGTGTGTGTGTGTGTGTGTGTGTGCGCGCGCGCGCGTGCGTGTGCGCGTGTGTGTTCGTCTGTGTTGGAGATTAAAAGGTGAGATGAGGGCCAGGGTTTTTTTTAGAGACCAGGAAGGTGTGAAGGAGAAGATGAGCAAGTTTGATGATAAAGGTTGGAGTACTATTGGTTAGAACAGGAGGAAACACAGTAAGAGTATGAATATGACAGGGTTAAAAAAAAACCAGCTAGCGTAGATGATATTGGAGTGTACTACACAAATAGCTGTAGTATTAGAAACAAGATGGATTTATTGAGAGGACTAAAGAGTGTAGAAATTGTTGATGTTATTGCTATCACAAAAACGTGGTTAGACTCGGCAGTAAAAGACTTTGCAACATAATTTGAAATGAACGGGTACAATGTATGTCATAAAGATAGAATAGGCAGGGTAGGAGGACGGGTAGCGATATACGTGAAGAACATGATAACTAGTTATGTTAGCACAGAAGTGAGATTGGATGTCAACAGCGAATCAATATGGGTAGAACTTATTAACGGGAGGGAGAAGCTAATCATAGGTAATATCTATACACCACCTAATCTATCTAGAGAGGCGTCTACGCTATTGTTTCAGGAAATTAATGCAGCCGCTAATAAGATAAGGAGCTTAACTTACAAGGATAGAATAAAACACCTCAATCTACACTCTTTAGAAAGACGTAGGTTATGGGGAGATCTGATAGAAGTGTTTAAATGAGTCAAGGGTTTCAACAAAGGCGACATAAATTAATCAATCAATCATTGGAGGCATACGCCAAGAGGCGCGTCGCCTCGCCAACCCTCCGACGCCAGCTCTGCCGATCACCCCGTGCAAGTCCCCATGCAAGCCCCCTTCCCATACCAATTAACTCCCAACAGGAGGCATGAATAGGGTTCTCATAGTCAAGGAGAAAGTAAGAACACGAACAAATGGTGTTAAGCTCGACAAGTTCAGATACAGGAAAGATATAGGTAGAAATTGGTTCACTAATAGGCTAGTAGAGGAGTGGAACAAATTAAGCAAGCATGTGGTAAGTGCTGGGACAGTATATACTTTTAAGAAAAGGTTGGACATTTCAATGAATGAAGAAAACAGATGGTAAGTGTTAGGTGCACAGGAGCTGCCTTGTGTAGGTCAACTGTTCTTTTGCAGTATCCTTATTTTATTATGTTCTTATGTTCATATGTCTGTGTGTGTGTGTGTGTGTGTGTGTGTGTGTGTGTGTGTGTGTGTGTGTGTGTGTGTGTGTGTGTGTGTGTGTGTGTGTGTGTGTGTGTGTGTGTTTGATAGATAGACTGATTGACAGACAGACAACAGATTCACACAGAAACACACACACACAGCATATATTTTTTTTCCATCCAATCAAATGCACGTATCAGCAGGTAGCTACTTCAATGCTCGGTGGAAGAGAGAGTAGAAGCTTCGTGCTGAGTGTGGGGTAAAGCGCAAGAGATAGGCAGTGACCTCGAGTGTTATTCCTTTCAATCAGGTCATTTGTATATATCTCAAATTTACCGACAAAACTAAAATGTTAATATATTTTCAGACTAATGTGTTGTAGTAATGCATATTTTTCCCTTCGGTTCTAGGGAGAGAGAAGAAAAAAAATTGATAAAAATGAAAATACTCAACAAAAAACTAAGAAAAATAAATAGAGATATAAAACACAAGTGAAGTCAACATTGTCAAGTGGTTGTTAAAATTCGTGTGAGTTACCTATAAGGACAAAGCAAATCAAGGTGTTAATAGTGACGAATAAATGTTAGCTGTGTTTAGTGTGCGTGCGTGCGTGCGTGTGCGTGTGTGTGTGTGTGTGTGTGAGTATGTGTGTGTGTGTGTGTGTGTGTGTGTGCGTGGTGTAATAGCAGTGGTGTCAGGGGTCGCAGTGGAGGACAAGAGGAAGGCAACACGATAACCTTGAGTACAATGGAAAGAGGCGACGCTCACACAAACAAAGTGATGACCTCAGACTCTCGTGGTTGTGCTAAGGAGGCTACGTCAGGAGGGAGGGAGGCAGGGCGAGAGAGAGAGAGAGAGAGAGAGAGAGAGAGAGAGAGAGAGAGAGAGAGAGAGAGAGAGAGAGAGAGAGAGAGAGAGAGAGAGAGAGAGAGATATGAAAAAAAATATATGTGACCGACAGGGAGACAGACGGGTACAAATACGAGACGAGAGAGAGGTACATGTGTGTGTGTGATCGTGTGTGTGTGTGTGTGTGTGTGTGTGTGTGTGTGTGTGTGTGTGTGTGTGTGTGTGTGTGTGTGTGAGATATCCACGTTCAAGGTCATATGCGTGTTCACAAAAATAGCAGACATGACAAAAAGTGAAAATTCTTCTCCAACACCTTTCTCCCCTCTCCCTTCACACACGACAAGCTGGGGAGGAGAGAGAGAGAGAGAGAGAGAGAGAGAGAGAGAGAGAGAGAGAGAGAGAGAGAGAGAGAGAGAGAGAGAGAGAGAGAGAGAGAGAGAGAGAGAGAGAGAGAGAGAGAAAATTAATAAATAAATAAATAAAAAGTTGAAGGGAAAACCGATGTAGAAAAGAGTAGAAAAATGATATGAAACACACCCTAAAATGGAAAGTCTATGTCACAGAATATATTAAGTTACTCACCAACCGTACATTTGACCTTCCATGTTAAGGGTTGGCTCTAGGGTGTACTGGCTGCAGTGTCCCTCCCTTCCAACAAAAACCTGAGTAACTAGCATCCCTTTACCTACAGACAGACACCTGAAGCTGTCAAAAGCGACCAAAGCTTATTCCCACTCTCCCTCCCTCCCTCCATCCCTCCTCTCTCTCTCTCTCTCTCTCTCTCTCTCTCTCTCTCTCTCTCTCTCTCTCTCTCTCTCTCTCTCTCTCTCTCTCTCTCTCTCTCTCTCTCGTCACCCAGCCGGATACCGCTTATGTACACCTTCTCGTCGTTAATATTGCCACATACAACGCCAACCCAGGTCTCCAGATTCAAGGTGGCCTCCACTGACTATCTGTATATCCTTCCACCGAGCTGGGAAACACACCAACAACATGACCACACACACACATACACATACACACATACACACACACACACACACACACACACACACACACACACACACACACACACACACACACACACACATGACGACACAATACCAGTTTCTGTGTTCCTTCTGCTTGTGTGTGTGTTGATATACTGGGCTTGTTTGATTGCATCGCCCTCTGCCATCATATTTTGTCACTGCGCCATCCACCCTCACCACTCACTCTCTCTCTCATAACCACCACCACCACCACAACTTTACACTACCTGCTTGCTGTATCTTTGCCACCCACTACACTATGCACCACCCTCCCACCACACATTTTATTTCCCTCCCATCATAGTCTATTTCCCGCCCACTACACACGCACCACACTGTTTCCTACCCAGCACACACACACACACACACACACACACACACACACACACACACACACACACACACACACACACACACACACACACACACTTACCGCTCACCAACCTCTTTCTATCGATAATATTATACCATCGGTGATTTACTGAATAGCAATTAAAAGACAGACAAATAATGTAAAAGTGTTCCTAATTATACATTTATTTTCTGGATTTCAAATATTGGGCAGGTCAAAAACAGCTTACTTTACTATTTTTTCTTCTGGCGGTTAATTGAGGAAATAATGGTGAATCATTATATTTGGTTCATGGTAAGGATAATTTACTGAAAAACCGGACTACAGCACGAGGAGGAAGAGGAGGAGAAAAAAGGAGGAGGAGGAGGAGGAGGAGGAGTAGAAGCTTTTTGTAGCATTATTATTATTTCTATTAATAGTAGTAGTAGTAATAGTAGTATAAGATGTAAGTAGTAGCACTAGTAGTAGTAGTAGTAGTAGCAGTAGTAGTAGTAGTAGTAGTAGTAGTAGTAACAATGGTAATAGTAGTAGTAGTAGTAGTAGTAGTAGTAGTAGTAGTAGTAGTAGTAGCAGTAACAATAACAGTAGTAGCAGCAGAAGCACCAGTAGCAGCAGCAGCAGCATTATCACCACCATTATCACCCTACGCTACACCACACCTTCCATCCTGGCTATCGCAGTACAACACACACTCACATAACCACTATAACACTACATCTTATAATGGTCTCTCCTTTTCCTTGCCATGCGGTCACCAGCCTCGTGTGGAAAGAATACCTTGCTTGCCTCTACACTAGGTACCAGCGGCGCCCATCACACACCACCTCACCCATCACTCACTCCTCACTCTGCTCACTCACACGCACAGTTTTATTTTCTCTCTTTTTTTTTTTTTTTACCATGTGTACGGGATGCATTTCTATACATAGCAACATCAGTCCATGTGTGTGTGTGTGTGTGGGTGTGTGTGTGTGGTGTGAGGGGTGCGGGTGTGTAAATGATACTTGGTCGATTCCCTGCCTGTGATCATTCCTTGACAATTTAGTATTTTCTTCTACGAAACGCTGTCACTATTTTTTTTTTTACCCCACAAAACATTTTATTTTATTACCTGTCAACAATGTTTTATCTGAATATTTTCCTTCCTGACACGCTGGTACAATACTTTTTTCATCGTCACTGTCCTGCCACACGCTATAGTACTGTATTTTTGATGAGTCAGCGGCTATTTTGCCCCCGCGATGCACAGCCGCCATTGTTCTCCTCGAAATGCCGATGATTCTTTCCCCGATAGGCAAATAAATTTCTTCCCCAACACGTGGTCACATTTTTTTCCTAGATACACTGCGAATATCTTCCCCCTGAAATTTTTTGTTTTCATTTTCTTGACGTAAATTTCTTCCTTCGTGAACAACTGAACACCTGTTAGTTTGCTTTATCAGATCCTGCATTCACCCTTATACTGTTATCCCAGACACCCTAATATTTTCCTCCCCAACACCCTGACACTCAAATACTTTTTTCCCTGACCTCCTGATATTTCCCTCCTTAACACCATGATTTTTTTTCTTGACACCATACTACTTTATTCCCCGACACTGATATTTCCCTCCCTGACACAGTGATAATTTTTTCCCGCCTCTCTCTTCCCCTAACCTCGTCTGCATATCACGTTCTCTCTCGACATGTACTTATTGTCATTCCTCAACACTTCGCTGCATTATTTCCTAACAAACCGCTACTTTCTATTCTAACGCGTCTTTTTTATCTTTTTTCTATTAATGTAAATATGTCTAAACCTGTGGAACAAACCATCTATATATGCAGAATAAATTTACTGTATACCAAAATTTTAAGTCACAGGAAGATTGATAACAGTGGAAGACACATCATTCCTTAGTTTGCCATTATAGGGAATGAAGTGAACACGATGGTAAACTCTTGAATTAGTAAGATAGTCCGAACAGACATGAGAATGAATAGCAGCCCGTGCAGTGGACCCTCGTGAGTACAGGGGAAACATGAGGTCAGGAAACTAACAAGAGCAGTGAAAATACCAACAAAAGATAACAAGCAGCATTGTGACGGTTTTGTGATAACGAAGGTTGTCAAATAAAAAGAACAAATTGAGACATTACCTTTCATTCTATTGATAATGATGATGATGATGATGATGATGATGATTTCACATAGTGATAATGACAATATATGTATTAATAATAACAACATTAGTGATAATAATTAATATAATAACAATTATAATAATAACAATAATAATTATATTAATTATATAAATAATAATAACAATGACAATGATAATAATAATAATGATAATGATAATAATAATAATAATAATAGTAAGAATAATAATAATAATAATAATATTAACAATAACAATAATAATAATAATAATAATAATAATAATAATAATAATAATCTATCTATCTATCTATCTATTTATCTATAATAAGGAAGTATTGGTGTAACAGGAACTACCTCGTGCAGGCCTCCGGGCCTTTTGTAGCTTCCTTATATTCTTATTTTCTTATGTTCTTATCTGTATTATTGCATTAATCTTCTTATTCATGTAATTCATTGTTAATGTTGTTCAAGCTAAACTATTAACCGTCTGTTTGTAAATACTAAGTAGCTGTCAATGATCGATGGTGATAATGTGTACTATGTAATACCTTACTAATAATATCTTGCTTTATTTATGCATTCATACCACAGTTTCACATTCCATTAAGCCAACACATGATTCAAAGATAGGTTTAAAAGTACTGCGTTGGTTGTGCAGCCCAGGCGGTGCATTCCAAACAGACCATTAAGATCCCTGTGTAGAGCCTAGAAAATAGTCTATGAGAGAGAAGAAATCGACGAACACTGTTGAAAATACCTAACTCCTAGAGGCTGATTTGATATGATTCTCGATAAATAAAAAAGTTTTGCATTGTAAGTGGTAGGCAGATCGTGAACGTCTTGATATTGAAGTGGAAGGTTGGGTAAGTGTTGATAAAGAAGAAGGAATACGTAATCATATGCAAGGTTGTGTCTTGATATGAGGAATAACTCACTGTTTAAGGTCTTGCCAATCACCAGGTTTTCCTTCCCTCATTTGAACATGCATGAAGTTACTTTCCCCAACACGGTTCTACTTTCTTTCCTTTGATGTGGCGTTACTTTCCTTCCACAAACGTCGCTTCTTTTTCTTGATCAGCTGTTTCCCGCTTCTCCGACACACCGCTGCCTTTCTCTCCTCCACGCCGCTGCTTTCCTTCTCACTACTTTCTTTCCCCAAAACATCGATTCTTCTATCACCGACAGGTATCTGCTTTCATTCCCAATATGCTATACTCTTCCCTTTCCCCGACAACTTACTACTTTTATCCTGACAACCAGTTACTTTCTCTCATGACATATCGTAACTTTTCTTTTCGCCTTGTCGCTACTTTCTAGTCCCGTTACGTGTCTGTTTTCTTCCCCCGACACACCATTCTGAGCTCCACACTTATTGATATGACGCAGAGATATTCATATTTTCTTCCATCTCTCGCGCAAAGTGTATGTTGACTTTAACGAATATTTGCGTTCGTCCTTGATGTCAGTTTTCTTGGGGTAAGGGAAAAAAATCAACGGTTTGGTGTTAGCTTCAAGGACTGGATATGTTATTCCTCTCAATCTTTGCTGCAAGAATTCAAATTTTATATATGAAGGAAAAGGATTAGTAATGAGGGAAGAATTAATTGAGGAAGATGATAACGATGGTGTAGAACTTGCGGAAAATAATTAATTCTGGCTTGAAGAAGACGTATATATGTGTGTGTGTGTGTGTGTGTGTGTGTGTGTGTGTGTGTGTGCGTGTGCGTGTGCGTGTGTGTGTGTGTGTGTCAATTCACGTCAAAATGAGATCGAGTAATTATATGTAGATTCTAGTTACTACGTACACACACTAATCAATTCTCATAATGATAATGGAGTCGTTTCAGAGAAGAAGAAAAAAATTAGTGACTCATTCAGCAATATTTCTCAAAAAGATCACAAGGGGAAGCGAACATTAGATCCACAAATCAGGTAACTAAATACTAAAAATGTCTTCAGCGTACAGCGGGGCGGCGGGGACTCACCGTTCTGCCGCACGCTGCCTACCTAGTATACTAAAACCGGTGTCTACAATCAGTTTCAATTTTTTCTCCTCCTATACCTTACCCCGTTGCCATCCCATTCACATCACCTTTGGTCACCCACCTGTGTGCTGTTAATCCTTCACTACCATCACCAGTGTTCATTTTCCGTCCCTTCTACACATTATTCGCACTGTCATTATTTTTCTCCACAAGATACACTTCCACACTTCCATTACGTAATCCTACTCATACATTACTGCCATTACTCCTGCACTACAGTCACTCATTTTTCCTACACGCTATCGTCACCTTTTTTTTTTTCACTATGCAACTCCTAACACTCATGCAGCAGCGCCATTAGTTCTTCCATAAACACTATTACTCACACGTAACCAACATTACCTTCCATTCACTGCACACACACACATTATCCATTCCACAGTATTACTATTCTTCTCACACTGCCACCACTGTTTATATTTACACAGCAAGTACTATTCCTTCCACAGCACTTGTCTTTCCTTCCCAGCACTAACCACAGACAGCTCTCCTCCACGACTCCCACAGCGATCCCACAGGACGAGTACAGCCGTTCCTCCCATACCACCACCATCACCACCATTAATATAACACCATTATCATTATCACTTAAACAGTATGCAGCAGCCTTTGCCATAACACCACCACTACCCTTAATTTTACATCATAACCATTACCCCTCCTGCCCCACCACCATTATTATCATTTCATCACCATACATACATACATACATACATACATACACTCCTCCCATACATCTGTCCCTCCTTCATCATTGCTGTTACGCACTTTTGTTTCCTCTCGTTATCTATCTATATTTATGCACCTCCAGCGGGAAAGTACCGTAAGGTATTAAACTCTGTGACTGGCAAACATGAGTGTAAAGTTTCATATCATAGCAGGACTTTCAGCCTGGATGTATATTAAACGGCGTTATTTTCTTCCCCCTTTCTCAGTACTTTATTCCTCGTACTAATAGTGGTCAGAAAATCCCTTTCTCCGACCATCCACAGCTTACTCGGCAACCTGGAGAGAGAGAGAGAGAGAGAGAGAGAGAGAGAGAGAGAGAGAGAGAGAGAGAGAGAGAGAGAGAGAGAGAGAGAGAGAGAGAGAGAGAGAGAGAGAGTGAGAGTGAGAGAGTGTATGTGTGTTAACTTATCCGATAAACATAATGATAAGTCAAAAAAGACGACCCCGTCATTCCTAAACAAGCAATCATTCTTCAAGGTGGGACGGTAATAAAACTTCTTGAGACAAACGGAGAGAAATGTTGGTTGGTATTTAGATTAGAGGGTTTAGATGACTGCACACGAGTGAATGCCGAGGTAACGACGAGTACTTAGTGTGAGTTGTTTTTTTATTAACCAAAGAGAAAAAGTAAATACCAAACGTAAAAACTGACGAGACAGAACACGAGAATAGAAGTATGTGAGGAATTCATACAATATACAACAAGAAAAGAAGACCGACAAGGGAGGAACTGAGAGAATACTAAAAGACATAGCAGTTTTACAAGGAAATTACGCATCTTTATGAAGTAATGGGTCCCTCGCCTCTATGCATATGTAACACTCTCTGCCCCATGTACACAATACGACACAATATGTACACGATATGACAATGAAAAATTATAAACATGCCTTACGGAAAACGAAAAAAAAGTTCTGAAGATTTAGTACAATAAAAAAAAAAAAAAATAGCGTTGAAAAGCGTAGTGAGTCATGGTGTTAGGCGTTGTTAGGCAAGACAATAATAAACAGTACACAGGCAAGGGAGTCGATGCAGTACAGGATAATTAGTTAATATCGCAGGTCAATAGGTGTAGGAAGTAATTGAGTTGTTTGTTAAGTAAACTGGTCGATGGGAAGGGAAGGTAAGGCGGTGGTCGGGCGACAGAAAATTGTAATGAAGTTGATTGATCAGTCGTCTTCCACTAAGTGTTCGTTTCTCACATGTCCTTCACCACATGCCGATCTCACACACACACACACACACACACACACACACACACACACACACACACACACACACACACACACACACACACACACACACATACACATACACACGCACACACAAACACTTCTCCGTTAACTTTTTTATTTTATTTTCTAAATTTGACTTCTTTTATTAGTTTATTGTCATCACTATAATGAGGTTTAAACGATATTTCTTTTTTTCTTCTCTCTCTCTCTCTCTCTCTCTCTCTCTCTCTCTCTCTCTCTCTCTCTCTCTCTCTCTCTCTCTCTCTCTCTCTCTCTCTCTCTCTCTCTCTCTCTCCTCTCTCTCTCTCTCTCTCTCTCTCTCTCTCTCTCTCTCTCTCTCTCTCTCTCTCTCTCTCTCTCTCTCTCTCTCTCTCTCTCTCTCTCTCCTCTCTCTCTCTCTCTCTCTCTCTCTCTCTCTCTCTCTCTCTCTCTCTCTCTCTCTCTCTCTCTCTCTCTCTCTCTCTCTCTCTCTCTCCTCTCTCTCTCTCTCTCTCTCTCTCTCTCTCTCTCTCTCTCTCTCTCTCTCTCTCCTCTCTCTCTCTCTCTCTCTCTCTCTCTCTCTCTCTCTCTCTAACTTCTTTTTGTTTTTTGTGTGTGTGTGTGTGTCGCGCCTCATCAAGTTAACATACATACGCCTTTCCCTTATGACACACAAACATAGTAACAGTGAAAGTAATTAAGCGAATCCAACATCACTTGTGTAAGCACCGGTGTTTCCTTTACATCTCACCTTTGCTCTCTCCTTCCATCTCTTTTGTGTGTGTGTGTGTGTGGCTCTACATTCATGCCTAGATGTGTCTTGATGTGTGTATGACTGTTCGAAAAAAAAATATTTGGTAGCACGTGTCTCTAATTGATGTTCCTTCTCACCTGTTCAGAATATAAACCATCACACATCTCACCTCCATTGCCGCTCTAATAATACTAACAACTCACTGACATCTCTCGGGAATGTCGCCAGTATAGTTGATGTTAATTATTCACACTACTACAAATCACCAATCCTTCATCACTTCCTTTCTTGTGTGTTCGCTACCCAGGGCTATGAAGACTCTCCTTCCATTCTGCCTCCGTCACGTCTTCGCCTTACACTTCGCTTAAGTATTCTCGGCTTTCATGTTCAACTGTCGATTAACATGGCATACTTTTTTTCTTCTTTCATGTTTTCTGTGTGTATGACAAGTAATCTTCGTCTTTTAGGGTGTTAATGTGTTCCAAGGTGTCGCGGGAGTGTTGTGTGCTGACAGGCGCTGTGTGTCAGTCCGTGGTGTTGGTTGGTGTTAGTTAGAGTCACCTGTTGGTTCATTATGTTGATGTATAGTTTGAAAAATGTTTCTTATGTATGTAGGTATCATGCACTGAACTTTTTTTTTATAGTTTGTGAGTGTCCGATTACTTTCCTGTCTCCCTTTCTAATGTCACTTCAATGCTGTCAAGTAGAAGATCAGGGAAAGTTTTTTTTATGGTCGCATATCCGTATAGGTAACGAACACTCGATGATAAGTGTGTGGAAAGTTAGTGCGTGGAGGTGATGGTGATGCAATAGTGTGACTGACTGAGTTTCACCCAAATATGTGTTGGTAGTGTGTTGGGAGTGTGTGTGTGTGTGTCAATAATGAATGAAGTGGATGAGAACATTGAAGTTTTACAGGTGTCTTGCACCATACATCACACAGAAGTAGAGTCATCACACCAAGTATACATACCAAAGTGTTTCTAGTTAGTGCTGCTGGGCTGCAGTGTTGTCACCTGCATATAAAACATGTCTAGTGTTTTGACGCGGACAGCGGTAAAATATCAAGACAATGCCTCAGTTTTCCTTGGTATTAGTCTGAGAACACGACCGTCTTAGACAAGCGAGCGCGCTTCTGTAGGCTCTCCGGGAAAGACGAACGGTAATACATCCACCCTGTACGGATGGCAAGAGCCAACTGAAGCCCCTCCTCCCATGAACCCGCCCACTGAGGTGCGCCCAGTGCCACTCACCTGCAGCTTCAGTCCGCCCATGCGCTCTTCGTCTCTTACCACGTGCTGGCTCACAGATACCGCCATCTTGCAACGACTTCACTCAGGAGGAAATTATTGCGCGCTCCAGCCCTTGAGAACCAGAAGGGAGATAGTCCGCCGCCACACTGCCGAGAACCAGCCCAGCTGAGCCGCAGAGTGACTCTCTCTTTGAAGTACCTCTTGAATTGCTGCAGATTGTAGCATGAGGAAAGATTTAATTTTCCCCTTTTCTTCTTTATTCAACTTTATACTTACAAATGCAATAGTGTGCGCTCAAGCTACCTCTTCCTGAGTGTCACGACCAGAGATAACTTGTTCTTACATTAAGCTGATAACCGAGAATAGTATGCTGCAGACATTCCTTCTCCTCCTGCAAGAGATCATTGGGGTGTTAAGGTCAAGGTGGCAGCGTCGGCGGCCGTGGCGGCTCTGTGGAGCATTGTCCATCCCATCACGCAGCCACTGGCACCCCCACCCACACCCCGACCCCCGCCCCCCCCCCCCCGCCCCCCGCCCCCATGGCAGGAGGTTTGCTGCAGCGAGGAATTAGGGTGTGTGTGTGTGTGTGTGTGTGTGTGTGTGTGTGTGTGTGTGTGTGTGTGTGTGTGTTGTGTGTGTGTGTGTGTGTGTGTGTGTGTGTGTGTGTGTGTGTGTGTGTGGGTGTGTGTGTGTGTGTGGTGTGTGTGTGTGGGTGGGTGTGTGTGTGTGTGTGCGTGTGTGTGTGTGGGTGGGTGTGGGTGTGGGTGGGTGGGTGGGTGGGTGTGGGTGTGTGTGTGTGTGTGTGCGTATGTGTGCGTATTAGTATGTGTATGTGTTTGTTTGTTTTTTAATGATAATTCCTTATTTGAATTCATATGGTTGTTTCAGACGTGCACATTTATTTGGCAAGGTTGTTTCCATTGCGTGATATTTGGAACTAATTTTTCATCCCTCAACCTTTGTGAATGTTGGGAGTAAACCACGTATAACTTCTGTCTGTCTGTCTGAGCTCGCGGTACGTTAATTGACATAATACATGTAAAAATCGGGCCTAAAATTTGCTCGGTAAGGCACTGGTAACAATGAAGAGTATGAGATGGAAGGAGGCGACCTAAAGCCCTGCTGCTGCGTTGTGTGGGAAGCGTCCAGACAAAGGGCTCCTACATGTCATCAAGAAGAGGCCTTGGTTCAGGACGCCCCGCTGCCACAACGCTAACACAGGGAGGGGCGGGAACCTTTCTCCCTCGGCTCTGGAAATGAGTATTGTTGGTAGAGTGAGAAGCCAACATTGTCTTAGATACTTATACAGAGAAAAATTGTACTATAACGACGCCTCTGGAGTGTAATTTCTAGTATGTGAATTATGAAATCAAGAAACTCATTACCAACGAATTATTTAATTGTCATCAGGGAGTCGAAGAATGCATGAAGCGGCTGGCGAGTCACCTGACACTATGCTTCAGCTTCGTGGCATTTTAGTTTCACGTTGAGTGACAAACAATTCAACCATCTTCGGAATATATATGTGTAAAGTGTGCTGTTATAATTCCCTCTTGTATCTTGGTTACTCATTATTGTTATTATCATTGAGTGTACCAGAGTAAGAGGGTGTGTTATATGGCTATCGTAGAGTGAAACAATGCCGATGCTGCTACTACTTGCATCTCCATGACGGGAAGCAAGGGTGAGCTCAGCGTTCAGTCATTCATAGTTTTGTAGTAACGTGTATAAGATAGGTAACTGGGATAAATTTAGAAATCGATGATTTTCACTTAAATTCCCGGTATATCGTCTTGAAGTGATAATCATCATTTTCAGTTGGATCTCGGAGGAAAATGATTGGTAATGGCAAGTCTCTTTTTTTTTTTTCTCTCTCTCTCTCTCTCTCTCTCTCTCTATATATATATATATATATATATATATATATATATATATATATATATATATATATATATATATATATATATATATTATATATCAGCGGTGCGAGACGGTGTGAGGCGACAAGGACAGCAGCAAGAAGATAACAAAGAGAAAAACTTGAAGGGAAAAGCGCTAAGAAGGAACGTTACAGTAAGAACGAAAGAGGGACAAGAAACCAGGGCAGGGCGGGATGAGATAGCCTGGGCAGTGGTTGGCTGGGCTGGCAGAGGGAGGGAAGGGGGAAAATGACGCGTCAGAAGACAGGCAGGACATGGGGGAGGCAGGGATGCACGTTGGGGGGGGAGGGATAGTGGACCACTTGAGATGATTAGTGATAAACACGGAGCCCGAAAAAGCCTTGAGACGTATCGGCCACATCAATATCAATTATCTTGCCGCCCGTGGAGGAGGGATAGGGAGAGAGGGAGAGGAGGACGGTGTGACAGAGGGAGGAGGATGGAGGTGATGGTGGCAGCGGCAGCAGCGGCGGAAGCGGCGAGGGTGTGGCGGTGTGAGGTGCCGGAACGGTTTTCTGTCAAGAGTAGTAATCAATGTTGGTTGGTAAGACAATATGGCGATGTCTTTAGTGGCGTAATTGTTAATGTTGGCGTGAATGTAGGACGCAGAGATGAGGTGCGGAGTGTTGCAGGGCGGTGAGGGGAAAGCTTAGGAATAGTAACAGTTATTCGCGGAGTTAGTCACACGTACAGATGAATAATTATAATCAATGTGTGCATGTAGGTAAAAAATACTAATAACAATGATGTGGTGTTGTGATGATTGAGAAATGGCTGTAGTAGTAGTGATAGATAGTAGTAGTAGTAGTATTTTTTTTTGCAATGTGAGAAGAAAACAATAAAACCCAGTGCGTCAGTAATTAGACAATGGTAAGATCCGCCATGGTGTGATTGCGTCAATGTAATATCCGTTACGACACGTGTAATAACTAGCTGTGGAGGTGAACAAGTTTTTCACACCCGGGATTGGAGGCAGGTGAGGTGCGTCCTGAGAGTTATTAAAGAAGGAAAGAAAAGTGTGTGTGTGTGTGTGTGTGTGTGTGTGTGTGTGTGTGTGTGTGTGTGTGTGTGTGTGTGTGTGTGTGTGTGTGTGTGTGTGTGTGTGTGTGTGTGTGTGTGTTTCTGGAGTAATGAGTATCCTTGTTTCCCTTGCAGGCCTGGTTACACTGACACATCCTGAACAACGTCAGAGAAGATGAGTGTAATGGTAAAAGGGCAATATTTTTATCTGTGTTAACCTGAGGCGTGACGGAACACATAACTATTTCTTCCATATGTGTCAGTGTATGTATGTATGTATGTATGTATGTATGTATGTATGTATGTATGTCGTTTCCACAAGCCATTATTTTGTTTTATTGAAGCGATATTCAATAAGTGTTAAAGTTTCTATCATTTTGTCTTCCTATTTTAAGTTTTTTTTGCGGATTTACGTATTATTTTGTATTTTCGTAATTTAGTGTTTTTTTTTCAGTTCCATTCAGTAAACACATTTTAACTTAATATATATGTGGTAAGTTAATATATTCAAATTAAACTAAATCACAATCAAACATTGACTGCAATGCTCAGTTCAGTTTTCCGTAGTTCTGTAGCCACCGGAATAAACTCTGTGACTGATTAAGTGTTTGCATATCCCCATTTACATACCAGCTCTTCAAACTAAAACATTCAAAAGTACAAGTTCATAGGTGTGAAAATGATTAGGTTATTAGTCATTTCAGAACTCCAAGTGCCGTGTTTAAAAGCTATAAAACAATATGAATCGCGCGCCACTAGTTACCAGGTTGGTCTAAGCGTAGTGGCGCCTCACGTGACCCACCACCATCAAGGGCCTGAGGGAAGAGCAGGACCACGTCTCACCTGATCAGTGTGATTATAAAGCTGCGTAATTATCCCAATAAGTGCGACAGATTATAAGAGAATTCGAGAGAAGAAAGAAAACACACACACACTCAACTAGGAATCGCCGCTGTGTACTCGAGGGGCCTGAACAGTCATCATAGAAGGGGTGAGCTCCCAGGGACATAAGGTAACCATGAGTGAGGCGAATGTGGTCCTTCCAAATGATAAGAAATATTGGAAACAAAAATAAGGAGGCAAAAAACGGCTTACATAATTTTGTAATTGTCTCTTTCTTAATCTTTAGTGCTTTTTTCTCCCTTTCCCCTTTTAATTTTCCTTCTCTTTCGTGTTGTAGCACTTCCTGTACATATCAAATAGACTAACACAACCTTATGCTCCCTTGTTATTCAATACGTAAGATGATTAATTTGAATCCTTGCCTACATGATGTCTACAAATTATTCCTGCCGCCACTACAGTACATAATGAAACCTTACATTGGACAAATAAATAAATAAATAAAACCTAAGCAAACAGCAACTTGATAAATGAGCTCGTGAGGACTAAAAGCAAATTTACACAAGTTTTCCTCAATAAACCTATACAATAAATCCTAAGCCTGTCTGATAGTTTCCAATATTACCAGACTTACCACCCTATAAACAGGTACTTCATTGTGTACGTACATCATCAAAGTGAATCTAAATAATAAAAAAAAGGAAGTCACATGAAAGAGTGAGAAGCCTTAAGACTGTCGTAATAATTGTTAAGCAACGAACGATTGATAAAACAAATTGTGTACAGTGTGGATAGATGAGGAGAGCAGATGATGTGCAGGCATGTTGTACGTATAGATGGAGGAGTCTGTGAGGGAGGGGAGTAAGGGTGAAGTGGTGGGAGGGAGTGAGGTACAAGAGGACGGGGATGAGGGAGAGGTGATGTGGGTGAGTGGGTGAGAGTGAGGGGACGAGGGACGTAAGAGGGTGGTGGTGGTGAGGGTGGTGGTGGCTGTGTTAGTGATGGGTCCCGTGAGGTGTGTAAAGGAGCAAGTCTGGGCCCCAAATGCCTCGCCTCGGTCCTCCAATGACCCACTCGAAGGTGTTTCGTGTCCCTGAGTCGCACCTTGGCGCCTCTCAATCCCTCCTGCCACATCCCAAGCCTCTTCCCGCATCCTTTTTTCCGTAATTTGCAAATATGAAATTCTCTCTCTCTCTCTCTCTCTCTCTCTCTCTCTCTCTCCTCTCTCTCTCTCTCTCTCTCTCTCTCTCTCTCTCTCTCTCTCTCCTCTCTCTCTCTCTCTCTCTCTCTCTCTCTCTCTCTCTCTCTCTCTCTCTCTCTCTCTCTCTCTCCTCTCTCTCTCTCTCTCTCTCTCTCTCTCTCTCTCTCTCTCTCTCTCTCTCTCTCTCTCTCTCTCTCTCTCCTCTCTCTCTCTCTCTCTCTCTCTCTCTCTCTCTCTCTCTCTCCTCTCTCTCTCTCTCTCTCTCTCTCTCTCTCTCTCTCTCTCTCTCTCTCTCTCTCTCTCTCTCTCTCTCTCTCCTCTCTCTCTCTCTCTCTCTCTCTCTCTCTCTCTCTCTCTCTCTCTCTCCTCTCTCTCTCTCTCTCTCTCTCTCTCTCTCTCTCTCTCTCTCTCTCTCTCTCTCTCTCTCTCTCTCTCCTCTCTCTCTCTCTCTCTCCTCTCTCTCTCTCTCTCTCTCCTCTCTCTCTCTCTCTCTCTCTCTCTCTCTCTCTCTCCTCTCTCTCCTCTCTCTCTCTCTCTCTCTCTCCTCTCTCTCTCTCTCTCTCTCTCTCTCCCTCCTCTCTCTCTCTCTCTCTCTCTCTCTCTCTCTCTCTCTCTCTCTCTCTCTCTCTCTCTCTCCTCTCTCTCTCTCTCTCTCTCTCTCTCTCTCTCTCTCTCTCTCTCTCTCTCTCTCTCTCTCTCTCTCTCTCTCTCCTCTCTCTCTCTCTCTCTCTCTCTCTCTCTCTCTCTCTCTCTCTCTCTCTCTCCTCTCTCTCTCTCTCTCTCTCTCTCTCTCTCTCTCTCTCTCTCTCTCTCTCTCTCTCTCTCTCTCTCTCTCTCTCTCTCTCTCTCTCTCTCCTCTCTCTCTCTCTCTCTCTCTCTCTCTCTCTCTCTCTCTCTCTCTCTCTCTCTCTCTCTCTCTCTCTCTCTCTCTCTCTCTCTCTCTCTCTCTCTCTCTCCTCTCTCTCTCTCTCTCTCTCTCTCTCTCTCTCTCTCTCTCTCTCTCTCTCTCTCTCTCTCTCTCTCTCTCTCTCTCTCTCTCTCTCTCTCTCTCTCTCTCCTCTCTCTCTCTCTCTCTCTCTCTCTCTCTCTCTCTCTCTCTCTCTCTCTCTCTCTCTCTCTCTCTCTCCTCTCTCTCTCTCTCTCTCTCTCTCTCTCTCTCTCTCTCTCTCTCTCTCTCTCTCTCTCTCTCTCTCTCTCTCCTCTCTCTCTCTCTCTCTCTCTCTCTCTCTCTCTCTCTCTCTCTCTCTCTCTCTCTCTCTCTCTCTCTCTCTCTCTCTCTCTCTCTCTCTCTCTCTCTCTCTCTCTCTCTCTCTCTCTCTCTCTCTCTCTCTCTCTCTCTCTCTCTCTCTCTCTCTCTCTCTCTCTCTCTCTCTCTCTCTCTCTCTCTCTCTCTCTCTCACACACACACACACACACACACACACACACACACACACACACACACACACACACACACACACACACACACACACACACACACACACACACACACACACACACACACACACACACACACACACACACACACACACACACACACACACACACACACACACACACACACACACACACACACACACCACACACACACACACACACACACACACACACACACACACACACACACCACACACACACACACACACACACACACACACACACACACACACACACACACACACACACACACCACACACACACACACACACACACACACACACACACACACACACACACACACACACACACACACACACACACACACACACCACACACACACACACACACACACACACACACACCACACACACACACACACACACACACACACACACACACACACACACACACACACACACACACACACCACACACACACACACACACACACACACACACACACACACACACACACACACACACACACACACACACACACACACACACACACACACACACACACACACACACACACACACACACACACACACACACACACACACACACACACACACACACACACACACACACACACACACACACACACACACACACACACACACACACACACACACACACACACACACACACACACACACACACACACACACACCACACACACACACACACACACACACACACACACCACACACACACACACACACACACACACACACACACACACACACACACACACACACACACACACACACACACACACACACACACACACACCACACACACACACACACACACACACACACACACACACACACACACACACACACACACACACACACACACACACACACACACACACACACACACACACACACACACACACACACACACACACACACACACACACACACACACACACACACACACACACACACACACACACACACACACACACACACACACACACACATAAAGACAAACAGACAGAAAATTAGACAGACAGACAGATAAACAGAGAGGCAGATAGACAGACAGAGACAAAGATTGAAAGACAGATAAAAACAGATCAATTAACACACAGGCTGATATACTTGATTAGGTTCATTATCAAAGTTGAGCTGCGCACTAATTGCAGTTGAGATGTTCTTTATAACAAAACGCATAAACGACAGAAAGTCAATCTACGGGAATCCATTATTATAGATGCATAATTCCTATGAATTAATACAATACTGCTATTTTCCCAAGCTGTCAGTAAGAACAAGACTTCAAGAATTAGTACAGAGTTGTTCAGAAACAAGTTTATCCGCGATTATCCGACATAAGTAGAGTATGTTTGCATTCAGAGAAGATAAATTACACACGAGACTGCAAGTAGACCGTAGCGGTGATGTCAAGAAAGGATATTATGCGTAAAATTTGAATTTTAGACAGTAATAATAACAGAATGACAAACCAGTTACGGAAAACAGGGTCAAGGCCGATAGAATACTTTACATATATATATATATATATATATATATATATATATATATATATATATATATATATATATATATATATTGTTACGGTCCAGGTCAACCACGTTAAACAGACAACTATGTAATTAACAGATTAAGGTTTATTTGACACAAGAAATTTAGATTTTCACTACCCTTGGCAAAAACTGAACCGTGAAAAGATCTTACCTCTACTCCAATTTCACTTTACCAGGCAGCACACTAATCCCAGGGATAAATTTTACTGAAACACGTAATACAACTTAAACTTATATTAACCCTTCAGGTACTGAATTACAAAAACCTGTCTGCTTCAACCCAGCACAGGTACAATCCTCATTCCCTTGGAAATAAACAATCTCACCACCTTATACAACCTCACCTCTAAGTGTAAACAAACTCGAAATCACGTCACTCCGCCACAACAAAAGTAAATTCTTCTTCACAACACCTAATCCTCCCTACACAACAAACCCTTCTCAACACAACACCAATATCACACAATACAAACCGTTATCTTGCTCCCAATCACAAAACCTTCACAAAAGAGAGAGAGAGAGAGAGAGAGAGAGAGAGAGAGAGAGAGAGAGAGAGAGAGAGAGAGAGAGAGAGAGAGAGAGAGAGAGAGAGAGAGAGAGAGAGAGAGAGAGAGAGAGAGAAATGAAGAAAATAAAAATACCACCAGT
>JAPQNM010000003.1:40042133-40099633 GCA_029783475.1 Metacarcinus magister
CGGTCACTGTTCTTCCCCTAAAATATCAACAGTGGTGTTCCTCAGGGTTCTGTCCTATTGCCCACTCTCCTTCTATTATTCATCAATGATCTCCTAAATCTGACTCAATGTCCTATGCCCTATGCAGAGGCCTAAGGCCTAAAGCCTCCATTAAGCCTACTGGCGCCACGGGTTAAGGAAAAAATAAATAAATAAATAAAATAAGATAAAAATAACTATCTCCTCTTCTTCAATGGCACTCAACTTTCCCTCTCCTCCACATTAAACACATTCGGTCTATCCTTTACTAAAAATCTAAACTGGCAAGTTCATATCTCTAATCTTGCTAAATCAGCTTCCAAGAAGTTAGGTGTCCTATGGCGTCTGCGTCCATTTTTCTCTCCCTTCCAGCTGCTTGCTCTGTACAGGGGCCTTATCCGTCTATGTATGGAGTATGGTTCTCATGTCTGGGGGGGTTCAACTCACACAGCTTTACTAAACAGGATGGAGTCTAAAGCTTTTCGTCTCATCAACTCTCCTCCTCTAACTGACTGTCTTGATTCTTTAAGTTACCAACACAATGTTGCATCTTTATCTCTTTTCTACCGCAATTTTCATGCTAACTTCAATAATAATAAAACCAAATATATACAATAGTTGATTCATGTGCATTTTTATTTATTTATTCATCTATTTATCATTATTATTCTAATTATTATTATTTTTTATTTATTATTTTATTTTTATTATTGTTGTTATTATTGTTAGTGTTGTGGAATTAACTGTATTCAATGACCTTCAATGTTTGACGCATGACTTTTGAAATATCGCCAGATATCCAAATACAATAGAGTGAGATGAACAATAAGTGTTACTCGCTCATGTCGGGATAATTAAATAAATAAATAAATGTATGCCCGTGTAGCCCTGTGGAGAATGCGTTTGTCTGTTATTTATTCAAGAACCAGCCTATGATAACAAATATACAGATAAAATATGTTGTTAATGAAGTGCTGTAACAACATTGCATTTATTTTCTTGACGCAGCTAGACAGTCATATGTTTTGCAGGTGTCGTGAAGGCAGTGTTTTGTTGTGGTGCTCCAGCTGGTGTTATTACATGGCTGACTCCTGACTGCATGTTTCCTGACCCATGATGTGCCAGGCGTCCAGATAGCAGCTGTAGGTAGTGGTGAGGGGCAGGAGTAGTGAGCTGTAGTGCGTGAATAGGGGTGAGGTGTGTGTGTTAAGGTGTACACAACCAGAACGGGATCCACGTCATTACTTCACGATCAGCTGTTTATAGAGGAAGATGTCAAATTTTAATCTGGAAATTACTTACTGCGACGGAAACGATTCAGCAGTTTTTCTGACTCCTTCCTGGTATTATTTTATTACAATTTGGCAATATGGAGAGATTGCCAGTGTACAATATATGGATGTGCGATTTATTGTTTCGTGATGATTTCTACTTGTAAAGACCTTGACAGTGGTAGTAGCTGGTGAGATACTTAGTCTTATAGATAGTTACTGCATTAGTGTTCTGTCAAAGTGGAAAATCGTTGGGTCAAAAAGTATTTCGGTAACACTCTGTTATAATTATATGTATTAATGTCACTCCTGATCCCCTTTCCTCGAGGCAACATCACCGGTCTCCTCTTGGTCATATACATGCATTTTATTTTTGCATACTTGGCCTGTGATGCTTCAATCTTATTTTGTTCGCAAATACTCTCATTGCTATCATTGCATCCCATTTCATTGGGACCTCCATCTTTCATAAACAACATCTGACTTTCTCTTATATATACTCGGTAAAATTTTACATATTCAATGGCGTTTGTTTACGTCTGTGTCTTGGGACTGCACCTCGTCCAACTCCCTACTTTTGGTCATAGAGAACATTTGATAGCTTCTATATTAACCTAACTTAACATAACCTATATTAACCAAACCTTAACCTACATTGACAAATAACAGAACCTTGTTCAAACAAAACTAGAAGAGAAGGTCTCACAGAAAACATTGAATATCTCACAAACTAAGAATTTGCGACGGAAATGTAATTAAAGAAAACCTTCTCAAAATGCATCATTTAATGCAAAAATATAACCCTGAATTCTCTAGAGCATTGTGGTGAAGATGTAAAATAATACCATATATTCTTATTCAAATCATATACTATATCCTTTTCATTTATTTCATGTGACCAAACCATCTCGGAGTGCTGTATATAATAACCTCACTACTCCATAGTTTATTTCTTCACCTTTTCAAGACATAGCTACCAAGCCAACCAATATAAGTGTAGCATGTACTTCTATCACTTTCTTCATCCCTTTTGGTAAGACCACAGGCACTTCTTACATTCTTGGCAAATGTTGTGTCCATCAACACATTTATTATTAAGACAATTATTTTATTTGATAGATTACTCATAGTTTACTTTATGTATGTGAAAACTTATCTTTTAACTTGTAAATTGCATCGACAGTGTTTATACTTTTTTTTAACGATGCATTTCCTTTATAGTGTTCGAGATGTGGTGGGGAGGCTCAGAGGAAGAGCAGGTGGGGAGCAGCCCCCCACCTGCAGACACCCAACCAGAAGAAACAAGAACATCTCATGAGGACCCACAAGTGGTCAAGCAGGAGCTGGGAGACCTCAAGGTAGGTTGTCTTTGAATGTAAAATCAGTGCCTGTGAAATTATTTTCTGAATAGGCCTTATGGTGTTAAAAAGATAGTTCCCACACTATGATCTTCCATATTACAAAATCGTTTATCATGTAACTGGTATTAACTCTAATGTTTTGTATATGTATTTTATTTTAATCTTATATCAATGAAAATTAATATGTTTGTGTTGTATTTTATTATTTGGTTTGAAAAATTATCTCAAAATATTTTTACCAACTAACTTGTTACTACATATGCACTCAACCTATTTTTTTTTGGTATGAAGGGCTGCCTTAGGATGTTAATGGTCTTAAGGGAAGAAACTACTGTGAAATATATTTTTATCAATACATGGCGTATACATACATTAATAGAAGGGTAAAGAAGGAAAACCCATTATATCTACATGTATGTTTTTGAGGAGAGAAAAATTTTGATTTGTAGGTTTGAATGTAGGTAGATGATGAGGGCAGAGGCACGGAAATTATTAAGATGTTTGAGAAGTACGTGGTTCTGTGGTACTCCTCCAATTTACTCTACATTTATTTGTGCAACATTTGTAATCTCAAATCTGATTTCCTATCTGTTGAACACCACCTCTCTCCTAAGCCTCATTGAAACATATTTTTGAAGCTAAAAACAATAGTCCTTATTCTTTACATTTCTTCATCCTTAGTTTTATTTATAGCTGACTTTCGTGCCTGCAATGTTATTGCTAACACTCATGCCCACAACCTTGAATCTATAGAATTTACCAGTTTGGTAAAACATAATTATCACTCAGCCTGTTCCTTAGACTCCATCAAGGAGTGGCCAAAGCAGATGAGTGTCCACTTGCTTCTGTCTGGACCCTTCATCCTTGCACACTCCAGTCAGTTGTTTCTCACTGCTATCCTCTCTCGTATAAATATTCCAACACACTGTCCTTTCGTCTTACTGTTGATCATCTTCTTATTCCCACATTTATCCAACTCGTGTGTATTTTCATCAGCTCATTCTCACCCACTCTTTTCTAGTGACCAAACCGTTTCAGTGAGCTGGGTTTCACCATCACCATTCCATAACTCATTCCTTACCTTATTTAAATGTATCAAATCCTCCATTCATTATTCTCATCGTCCACTCAATTTATGCTACTGGCAACTCTCAGATAATTACTTCCAGCTTTTGCATCCTAGATCTTTAACTTTAGTTTCATCACTGCATTTACCAGTGTCATAACTATCATAGCTACTATCATTAGAAAGGTGTTTGATGAAGGAAAAGATACAGTATTTCATGGTATAAAAGTCACTGAAACAAGTTTTGAAAATTTGCCCTGACTCTCATGGCACTCAATGTTGCATTGCACATACACATAACTGTATCGAAACCAAGAGGAAGTATTTCTGTTTTAGACTGTAATCACAGCATCCCTTTGGGACTACAGTTTCTCTAACACTTCAGTGTGGAGGCAGTAGTACAGTGGTTAGTGTTCAGGTATGCAAACCTAGGGTCCCGGGTTCGACTCCCCCGGTGTCCGCTGGCCACTTGTCATTATTTGGTATTACCGCTGAGTGGCCAAAGACTACCCAAATTGCTGCCATACTGTCCTCAGATGGGACTTACAAGGTTTATATGCATTTGAGGCTTTAGCAGCAATTAGCCTCTCTTCATTCTCAACATATTCAAGAGAGAACGTAAACATTTGAGACGTCACTATAAAAAATCTAAAAACCTACTCCAAATAACAGGCAAGAGGCAAGTCCATCCTGCTTCTATAAAGCCTACTGGCACCAACGGTTTGTATTATAGAAAAACAAATATATGCGTAGATGAATTAAACAATAAATTAGGTAGCATGTTTGCTATCAATGATCATTTTATATTCATCATATTAACTTGACATGGGAACATTTTTGCAGACTGTATAAATCAGTTTATTTGTATAGCAATAATATATTCCACTTTCACTCAACAGCATCAGTGTGCTACAATAGTTGTTAATTTTCACCATTTCAATTACATACCTGCTCTTAAGTTGAATTGTTGTCAAAAATGTATCAAATGTTATCCCATTGAAACAATAAGGTACTCACCATGTTTGTACATCCACCATCTTGGAGCTGCTTGCTGTCCAAATCTCAAAGGATTTTTCAGAGGAAATGGAATTATTTGTATGCTGAGAAGTAATAGGATAATGTCTAATAAATATGTAACCTCCATTGACAGGAGCAGTTTAACCAGCAACAAGCCTTGATTGGTCACCTGAAGTGCATGCTGAAAGACAAAGATGCTTCCCTTACTACAAGAGAGAAGGAAGTGGAGGTAAATAATTTATTTGTTTTTTTACCAAATTTCCTCAACCATCTACTCTTAGGATAGACAATGTAGGCAGCTTTGGCTTGCATCATAAAATGTTCCACAGGCACACATGGAGAAGCAGAAATGGGAAGGACTAGCAGAAGAGTATGATTGATTACGTAGCAATGGACAATGAATTGGTGAAGGATGTGTTGTATGCTAAGGCAGTGAGAGGGATGTTTGAAAGGTCAGATCACTATGTTGTATTAACTAAAATAAAGATAAAAGGTAGAGGGTAATATGGCAGGAAAAATGGCAAGGGAAAGGTGAGTAAGGTATTAGTTAGTGAAAAGATGGATAGGAAAGAAGTTAGAATGTAGCATGAAAGGAAGGTATGTGATAGATTGAGATAAGCTAGGATGACAGTTGAAGAAGGTGCAAGTGTTAGTGAGGTATTTAAGGTGTTCAAAGGTGCAGTGACCACAGTAGCAGCAGAAGTGGTTGGGTATAGACCACTGAAGAGTCAGAGAAAGATAAGTGCATGGTGGACAGATAAGATTAAGGAGGCTATAAAGAGGAAGAGGAGAGCATATAAGAAAATGATAAAAGGAATGTGGAAGAAGAAGTAAGAGTGAGTAGGAGAACTGAGGACAAGTTGTTGAATAGGAAAGTAAAGGAGTTAGGGAAGGAGAGTAAAAAGAAAGTGGATGAAGAGTTTAGTAAAAAGCTGAGTGAGAAGTTTAATTAAAAAAAAGTTGTTTTGAAAGGAAGTTAAGAAAGAGAGAGGACGAGTAGTGAGTGTGAATTTGAACATTAAGGAAGGGAATGGAGTGCACGGAAGAGGTAAAGAGGAGGTGAAAGGCGTATGGAAAAGTTACTCTGAACATTTAATGAATAAGAAGACAAGCGAGTGTGTGCAGAAAGGAATTGATAGAAAGAAAGTAAAGAATGCAATAGGGAAACTTATGTTGAAATGCTACAGATGTGGATGGAATAAGTGGAGAAATATGTGACCTTGCATGGAGACAGAGAAGTAGTACCAGGTGAGTGGAAGAAGGTGATTATTGTGCCCTTGCATAAAGGTAATGGTATTGTCCTATCAGAAGTCTTGTTGGAGGAGATGGTTTTATTCAGTGTTTGTTAACCATTAGAAAGGGATTAAGAGGTTTGTTCCTAAGATGATTTTCTATTTCTCTCCCTTTCTGTTGTCTGTTACCACTTTCATTTAATTTTCCACATGCAATCGGTAGACTATATCATCCCATTTTCAGGACCTTGCCTCTTCTTTTTGCCTTCCAGTCTATGAATTATCAATTGTTCATGTAGCTTTTTCTTGAGGTTTTCTCATGGTGTTTTTTCATATCTTGTAACTGCATGATTACTTTTTTATATGAATAAATTGTGCAATGTTGTCAATAAATTTGTTTGTACTGTTTCAGGACCTTGCAGTCAGGTTGGCTAAAATTAAACCCCGACTTGAGAGAACTGACGTTAAGAAAAGAATGAGCCAGCAGTTGGAGAAAGCAGAGCAGCATGAGGCAGCAGCAGTCGTTACACTGCCAGGGCAAGGACTGGAGGCAAGGGCTAAAAGTGGAGGTGAAGACAAATCTGTAGAAGAGAAAAGATTGCCATCATCTGAAAGCAGTAGCAGGGCAAAGATTCTACTTCTTAGAAAACAGCTTGAAGAAAACAGACAGAAGTTTGAACGTCAGCAAAAGGATAATGTAGAAAAACGTGCAACCATGGAGGATATGAAACTAAGAATAGATAAGCTACGATCAGATGTTGAACAGCGAGATGGTCTCATCCAGTCCCTTCAGGAAGGAAGTAGTTCCATGTCAGGTGAAACAATGACTCAAAAACTCTTGCAGCAAATACTGTATAAAGATAATACTCTCCTAGAACTTACACAAAAGGTGGAACGTTTGGAGGAAGCAATCCAGGAACATCAGGAATCTTTAAATGAAAAGGATAGAGTGATTGAGTCTAGAACAGAAGCAGTGACATTGGTTGCCAAGGCTGAGAATGAGAAGAGCTTAAAAGCTATACAAGAACTGGAAGAAGTTAGGTATCAAATGAAAAAGATGCAGGAAGAATTTATTGCAAAAGAAGAGGAATTTCTGAATGACAAGGAATCAATGACAAGGGAGATTAAGGAAAAGACGAAGAAGGTCAAACAGCTTGAAGATAATGGTCGTAGACTTGAAAACCTTAGGTTTGAGCTGAGTACTCGTAATGCTGAACTTCAAGAAAAAATTGTAACATTACAGGCAGACGTAAAGTCACTTAGAAGCCAGGCAGAGACTGACAGGAACACCTCTGAAGAAAAAGATACTCTTTTGCAAGACTTGAAGCAAAAATTAGTTAAGGCAGAAGCTCATGGTCAGAAAAAGCTTAAAGCTCTGGAGAAACAGCTTAGAAGCTTGAAGCAGGATGGTAATTCTGGTGAACAAATATTGCTGTTGCAAAATTCAATTGCAGAATTAGAGGAGGAGAAAGGAAATTTACAGCTGAAGCTGGTTGACTTTGATGACTTAAAAACTGCAAATGAAAAATTGACACTTCAAAGAAATAAGCTTGAAGAACAGGTGAAACATCTAAACAATGACCTTGATTCACAGCTTAGTGCAATTACTTTGTTGGAAACTGAAAAAATCAAGCTGGTAGAGGGGACAAATGAACGTGAAAATTGCATCTATGACCTTGAAACTGAATTGGCAGCTACAAAACTAAGTTTAACAGAAAGTAATCAAACGAAGGTCACTCTTGAGTTGAAACTTTGTGAAATTGAGGAACAGAGGGATGTGGCTGAAAAAGCAAAAACAGAATTGGAAGGTCAGATGTCAGAGTCCAACATTATTTGTAATGATCAACTCAAAGCTGAAAAGGCCAGCTTGGAAGAAACTATTCAGAGTATTTTAAAAGAAAGAGATGAATGGCAAGAAAAGTTTACTGGTCAGATTACTACTGTTGAGGAGTGTAAAGAGAGAGCAAGAGGAGCTATGGAGGAAATGGAGGAGAAGACTAAAGAATGCAAACGTCTAATGAACATTCTTACTGACAAAGAAAATAACATTACCTCCATGTCTATAAGAATAGATAAACATAATTCAGTCATTGCTGGTATTGAAGAGAGACTATCAGCATCCATAAAGGAAGCAGATGAGAAAAAAGTAGAGCTAGAAGAAATGAAAGGAGTGTTAATGAAAGAGAGAGCAATTATGGAAGACCTCAAGTCACAACTTGTAACAAAATCCACTGAACTCATTTCAAAGGAAGATGAGTTAAATACAGTCAATCAAAGTGTTGAAACCCTGAACAGAACAGTAAATGAAAGAAACATTACTGTACAGAATCTAGTGGGAGAAGTTTCATCTTTACAGGATGAAATCAAAGCAAAGGATAAAACTATAAATGATTATATCAATAGACTTGAGGAACTGGAAACTCATTTACATCATCGAGACACCAGGATAGAAGAACTTCACTCATTATGCATGCAGAAGGAACAGCAACTGAATGAAGAAAACAAAGAAACCATGAAATTTAAAAATGACCTCACCAATTTATCTCAGAAGTATGAAACAACAAAGTCTTCCCTGGAATCAGAATTAGATGTTATGGTAACAATGATGAGTGGCTACAAAAATCAGGTAGAGGCTGCTGATATAGAAATAAAAGTAAAGGAAAAAGAAATACAAAATAATCAGATTGTAATTTCCAAGTATGAGGAGGAAATTTGTTCCAAAAACTTGTTGATTGATGAGATTGAGGCTAAGAATAGATCTTTGCAGCATAATGTTAATGAATTAAGCTTGGCTATTTCAGAAAAGGAAAATAATATTTCTAAAATTCAGGCTGAAATCGAAGAATATACAATTTGTATTGAAAATTTAAATGAACTGAATACAAACTTAGGAAAAAAAATTACAGTATTACAAGAAGAAAAATCACAATTAACACAAATGAAGATCAGTTTGCAGGAAGAGGTAAATGAAACCAAATCCATAGTGCATCAAAAGGAAGAGAGTTTACTTCACCTGAACACGGAAATAACAAGCAAATCTCATGAATTAATGCATGAAGTGGACTCACTTAAACATGCATTGGAGGAAAAAACTCAGGAAATAGTGACACTACAAAACTCAGTCAGAATCCTTACAACTGACTTAGAGAGGAAGACGTCAGAAGAGGAGTATTGGCATACAGAAGCTTTAGAAAAGAGTAACCATCTGACTGAGGTGACACGTGCACTAGACTCTACTCGCCTCGAGACACAACAAAAAGATGCAACAGTGAGTGAATTTAACACGCTTTTGGCACAGAACCAGGAAAATCTCGCAGTTGCTGCAGAACAAAGAAATCAAACACAAAGTCAGTTAATTGAACTTCAGGAAAACTATAAGGCCAAGGAAAGTGAATTAATAGAAATTCAGAATCAGTTGAGTGAGACTCAAGCAGCATTAACAGAAACAAGGGAATACTTTGAAAAGTCTCAAGAAAAATTGGCTGCTACCCAAACTGAGCTACAGGAAACACAAAGTCAGTGTGAGAACAATTCCTCTGTAATATCCCAGTTGGAGCAAGAACTGCAGTCAAAGTCAACCAACATGAAAACAACTGAAGACCAAATGGTTGATCAATTAGGGAACACCAAAAAGGAATTACAAGCAGTGAGTACTGAGCTGCAGACACAAAAATCAAAGGTTGCTGATTTGGAGAAAGAGGTCCAAGCAGGTAGAGAATATGCTGAGAACCTTGAAATTGGGTCGTCAAAGGTTCAGGAATGGGCTACAGAATTACAGAATGAGCTAGAATCAGTAAAGGTAGAGCACACTTCTATCCAGAGTGAGTTTACAGCTGCTAAAGAGGAATTATTGTCAAGAAGTAGTCAACTTGAGAAACTTCAGTTTGAATTAGAACAAGAGAGACAGAGTGTACAATCCTTACAAGCTGAACTTAATCATGCTCTGTCCCTTAGCACACAGAATGAGAGTGAAGAAAAAGCAGTTTCACTTTCTCAGCAGCAGAAAATAAGTCTACTGGAAAATGAATTATTATTGGCATCACAGGCCCATGATCAGCTGCAGGCAGTTATTCAGGAGAAAATTCAACTTTTGGAAAGTCAGACCGAACTGACCATTGAGCTGGATAGCAATATTGATAGCCTTAAGTCAGAAATTAGTGCAAAAGATGAAGAAATACTAGTGTTACACAGTACTTTACTTGAACATCAAAAGGCTAAAACTGAAGCTGAGAGTTCTGTAAAAGAAGTTATGGAGACCAAAGGATTTCTTGAGAGTGATGTAGCATCACAGTCCCATCCCTTAGATCTTGATGATGATCAGAAAGATAGTACTTTGATAAGCTTGAAAAATGACCTCACAGCAGCACAAAATCAGTCCAAACTTTTGGAAGTGGAACGTATTTCTCTTTGTGCTGATGTAGACACTTTAAAACAGCATTTGCAGGAGGCACGACAAACAATCACACAGCTCCAAACTTCACTGGCCAGCTCAGCAACACCACAGCCAGAGTGGGATGATTGGGGAGAAGTAGATCTAGGCTCACCAGATTCCCAGGAGACTGTACCTGTTCCAGAAAACACTGATGTTGTCAATCTTCAGAAGTCTTTAGCTGATAAAGATGAATTGTTGAGAATGATACAAGAACAACTTAAAGAAGCTTTGCAGCAAGTGAGTACTTTCTCAGAAGAAAAGAAAGTTTTAGAACAGCAACGGAAGAGTGATGAAGCTGTTGTTGCTCAGCAACAGCAACAGTTGGGACAAAATCAGAATGAACTGTCTGTGATGAAAAGCCAGCTAGAGCAAGTAAATCAAAGAATCTCTGAACTTGAAGTGCAACTAGCTGGAAAGCAGCAAGAAATTGAGGTCCTTCAGCAGCAAATTTCCTACGAAGATTTGCATAAAGATGTTCCAGAGCAACAACCTCCTGATGCATCAAATAAGGATCCATTTGAGGAAGTTAGTCATTCTACTGGAGAAGTAAGTGTTGTTTGGCCATCAGATGGAACAGGAGTAGGAGATGAAGCTCAGCCACCAACAGCTGTGGAGAGTCAAGAAGCCACCATACACCCTGCTGGGGATGATTCCCTTTCTTCATTGACCACTGCAAATATAAAAAGCAATGAGCAAGATCCGGCAAATTGGTTTGATCAGGAACATCAACAAACACTTTCAGTGGCAGAGGTTGCAGCCCCACAAGAGACTTTAGCTGAACCACATCCAGAACAAACCCAAACCCATTTCCAGCCTGAAATAGATGTTGAGGAGATGCAGTATAAACTGTCCTGGTATGAGGAACAGTGGTCCACCTGGACTGGCCACTACACTCAGTTGCAGGCAACCCACGAAGAGGCTCTGCAACAGATTGCTCAGTTAACACAGCAGTTGCAGGAACTTCAACTTTCAACACCACTTAGTGCTGATGGAACTGAACAGGGTACTTCCTGTGACCTAGTGTCAGATAAAGATGAAGATATGCTAAACAAACAACAACAAATAAATGAACTACAGAACAAGCTTTCTGAGGTAGAGGAAACTTATGAGCAACTCAGAAAAGAAAACTTTAAACTGCAGGAAAAACTAGAACATTTTAAGAATCTTGAAGCACAAGTTGATCCAACTTCAGATTCAAGTATAATTACATCTCGCTTAGTAGAGGCTGAAGCAGAAGTGGACCGTTTGCGAGGCTTCGAGACACAAGTATATGAATTACAGAGTCAGGTTCTGGCTCTCCAACATCAGGTAAGTGCACCAAAGTTTCAAGATATGACTGACATGAACATGAATGAAAGTCTGAAGTCTAGGATCCTGATAGTATTGCTAGATGAGTTGTCTGAGAGACATGTGTAGTGTGAACCCCTGGATAGTGAAAGCAATGAAAGTATATTTGGAATGTTTGCCTTAGTAAGAGTGAAGGAATGAACGTTAGGTGATGAAAACTAAAATAAAGGTAAAATTTAAACTTCCTGGTGAGCAAACCTAAGTTTTTGCAATTGTTCCATATGTGATTAGCATTTGACTAAAAAATTTGGGCCTTTTGCTTATTGTGTTACTGCATGGCTATTCCATTGTTGTGAAATCAATTTATGATGTTTTTTATCATAATGTTTAGTTTATACATTCAAGTGATTCAGGTTTTCTTGTTCTTATGAGTTCTGATCCTTATAACTTCTCAGTTACCTCTGTTGTATCTCTGTTTCTCCTTTTGTATTTCTTAGTCTTTCTATTTTTCTTTCATTCTATTTCTTCTTCAACCTTATATAGTCTTCAGAGAGAATTTTCATCACTTTCAACCACATGTAATGCAGAGATTATTAAACACTAATATACAACTATGGGAGGTGAAAAGGCTTGTTGATAGCCAGGATTGAACTCTGATGAAGATGTGTTTACCATAAGTGATCACCAAGTGGATTTTGTTAGACTGCATTACTACATTTTTGCTTGTTGGTTTAGCTTATTTGATGTGATGAGGCTAGGTATTCAGCACTCTTAGCATTAAAACAGCATAACACTTAGCAGTAGTGCCTCAGTGGTGCAGTGGTTAGCATGTCTGACTATGAATCCGCTGGCTCGAGTTCGATCCTGGACGAAGGCAGTCAGCACACAGCTCACCCAGCTGTTCATCCTCCCAAATGGATTGGTAGATAAATGGGTACCTAAGGTAACCTGGGGAAGATAAAATGTCACAGTGGCCCTGTTGTCCCGGCATAATGGATTAATTTCCACCACAGGCTCAAAGGCCTATGTGACGGGAGATGAGCGCCCGCAGCTACAGCATAGCGTGTGTCCCCACTTTATCTTTATCTACCGTTTGCATTTGACACTGTGTAATACTAATTCATATTCAATTGTTTTCAGTGTGATGCCATGCAGAACAAATTAGCTGAAGCAGAAAATGAAAGGACTCGCCTGCATGAAATTGAAGTTCTTTATGGTGAATTGCAGTCTTGCATACAGGAGTCTGAGACTAAGCGGGAAGGCTCCAAGTCCCGTGTGCAGGAATTGGAGTTAATGGTGCAGTCAGCCGAGTCTGAAATTTCACGGCTGAGAAATGAAATTGAGGTGCTTAATCACGCTGGTGAGGTGGTGCAGAGTGACCGAGAGAGACTCGAAACAGATGCCCATGGTTTTGGGGCAGAGATGACTAAGTTAGACCATCAAATTCAGCACCTGCAGGGTGAGGTGAAAAAATACAAAAAAGAAATGGGAAAATTACAAAATGATAATGAATTTTGTAAAGGTGAAACCTTAAAACTTCAGACTGAAAATGAAAAATGTAAATCTGATGTGGATAGACTTGAAAGGGAAAATGAAGACCTTCAAGGTGAACTTGTGAGAACCAGAAGTCAGTATCAAAGGTTAGAACAAGAAAGTAATCAATTGCGAAGTGAATTGGAGGTCATGGAAGGGGAGCATGGAAGGCTACAATGTGATTACAGTGTTCTTGAAGGAGAAAACAACAGAGTGAGAGGGGAATACGAAGCCCTCTCTCAGGCCAATCAGATGACTGAAGCTGAAAAAGAGAGTCTTGAAAGTGAAGTACAAAGAATTACAGCACAAAACACCACCATTGCCTCAGAGAGTAAAGTCCTACGGGATGAAATTCAAAGACTAACAGAGGTCAGCACTTCTGCAGAAACAGAGATCAATCGTCAAAGAAAGGAGGTTGAGAGGTTTAGATCACTTGACTCTCAGTATAGAGAGTTAGAGGCAAAATATAGTGAATTGCAAACCCAAGTTGCATCTTTCGAAGCCACACCAAGTAACAAAAATGTAGCTGCCTCTGAGCCCTATAGTTTACTAGCAGAAGTTGACTGGAGTGCTGAAGGTCAAATTGAAAATGAACACCTTTTACGATCATCTGCAGATGTAAAGTATCAAGAGGAGATAGATTGCCTTAAAAAGAAATTGATTAGCTTAGAAAAGGAAAAGAACAGTATATATGATGAACTTCAAGCTGCCAAATTGAAAAGTGGAAAGATGTTACAAAAGCTGAAGCTTACACAGAATAAAAATGAAGCTCTAAATAAGGAGATACAAAGATTGAAGGCAAAAGCTGGAGGCTTTTCTGACTTGGACCAAGCATTAGAAGAGGAATGGAAGGCTCAGGTTTCAAAAGCAGAGTCAGAGAGGGATGAAATGAAGCAAAAGATTGATGAAGTTGAATCTGAGAAAGAGCGCTTTGTCAGTCAGATTGATGTTCTGACAGCAGCACAAGAAAAATATCTGGAGTTGAAGGAGGACCAGGACCACACACTACAGCTCCTAAAGGCACATAATAAGGAACTGGAAGGCCAAGTACATGCCCTTGAATGGAGAGTTTCAGAGTTAGAAGAGAGTCTTGAGGAACATCAAAAAATGGAATCTCCATCCCCAAGTGCTACTACTGCTAAGAGACTTACTCATACAGTTGAAGAACTTAGCGCTTTGTCAGAACAAGTCTCAGCATTACAACAGGAAATTAAGATCTTGAAGTCTGAAAATAGTAGGTTGGAATCCTACAATAAAGAACTGGAAGAGAAGGTTGTACAGCTTAGTACTGATAATGAATCCTTCCAGTCACTTATACATAGTCTCAAAGGAGCCAAATCTAAAGCTGAAGCAGATATCAATAACTATAAGACATTATATATTGAGCTTGATTCTGAGCATACATCTCTAAAGAAAGAAAAAGAGAAAGTGAATTTAGAGCTGAAAGATATCACCTATACCCATGACACTCTTGAAGCGGCCTACAATTCCTTGTTCTCCGAGTACAATGACCTTCGTGATATTTGTGACAGCCACAAGCATGATATAGGAATCCTTAAAGGAGAGAGGGATCGCCTAGTTGAGGAGGTTGACAGTCTGAAAAAGCAGTTAGGAGCTTTACATGAGGAAGAGGAGGAAGAGATTATTCGTGCCTTACAAGATGAGTGTTCCAGTTTGAGGGAGCAGAATAATTTGATGCATGAGGAGGTAAGTGTTAATGTTGTTGTTTACCACCTGTGTACTATTATTTCTATCATTGTTTATCATTCAGAGTTAAAACCTATGCCTTTCTGACTTCCATGCTAGCTACTCAAAAAATTAATGTACATACTCACATGCACACCCTACAAGACTAGCTCATTTTGTATATATCATAACTAGGTAAATACACACACACACACACACAAGACATAAGAATTGAATTAGCCGAAAGTCCGAATTATCCGATTATTACCTGTCTAGCCCCTCCACACAATAACTCACTAAAACATGCCTGAAACACGTCCAATTATCCAAAATTTGAATCATAAGGGTTCAGATTATCCAGGTTTTAGTGTATCATCCTCATTATTGTAGCCTTTCCTTTCTTTTATGGCTTCCTTCTATTGTTGACAAGTCCTCTTCCTATTGATGTGTATTGATAATGTAGATAACTTGTTTATGTAATGATTCTTCATATAAATTTTCATCTTTACTTCTTTCTATCATATTGGATAACATCAGATGAAAAATAGATGATAGAATCTGTACTTGTATGCGAGCTATTTTTTATGAATTTTTTGTCACATTCTGTATTAAAATGCGATTAAATATCATTGAATGTATTTTATACAGAACACGGCTTATGAAGTGCAGGCTCAGGATGCAAAAGACAAGGCTGCCCGAATCAATAATGTCTTAGAACAGAACCTTGAGGTGCAAAAGATACTTCGAGAGGAATTGACAAAAAAATCTGAAGAAATTTCCTTCCACAACACTACCATTGATGGCCAAGACCGTCAGATTGTGTACCTGAAAGCTGAAATTGCTGCCATGAAATCCAAATTAATGCAGCATGACCAGGCTGAGGAGAATAAGGAGGAGCTGACACAAAGACTACAGCAGCAAGTTGAACAGTTGGAAGAAGTTAATCAACAACTGCATCTCCAGGTAACTTTTTTTTCCACTATAAAACTGTTTCAGAAAGTTTTCATTATTTAAAGTTTTTTCAGTTTGTGCCTTCAGGTCTACAATCATTATTATTTTATTTGGTTATATTTTTGCCCTGTTGGGGGAGCTACAAGAATATTACCACTGTATTCCCTCCCGATTGTAAAAGGCGACCAAAAGGGACAGAGGGGTATGGGAAGCCATTCATCAGTATTCTCTCCTACGAAAAGACAGGGCTCAGAGCGTGAGGGAAGAGTAGAGTCTCCCTGATCTTGAAATGCGTTGTCTTGGCTACTCCCTTTTAATGGATATATAAGCCAGGTATATAGATAGATGCCAGATGTGTGCATCTGGTGTAACCCTTGGATCATACATGTATCAGGTGTGGGGAGAGAGAGGGGCATGAGTTAGATATGAAGTGGCAGAGGTAAACCTTTGTGGATACTTTGTGGATATTTGAGGAGTTCTGAGAGGGGTAGTGTTAGAAGAAGACTGGCCTAGACTTGAAAATAAAATTCAGGTGTCTGAGAATGTGTGTAGTAACACATAAGGACCGAGTGAGAAATGAGGAGGTGCGAAGGAGAACTGGTGTTATGAGAAAGTTGTATGGTCGTTGGCGGAAGTAATGACGTTGCCTTGACGCCCCTTGGAGAAGGTTCCCACCCATCTGGTGTGACTCATAGATGAGATCAGTTGGAAGGAAGGAGATGGTATGTGTCACATATGAAGTAGCAGGGGTAAACCAACTGTGCTCTATCATAGAAGAGACCCCCGCCCTCGGCCCCATTTGCATTGATGATTTTACACTCTGTGTTGGACAGGGTGCCCTTCTGATCTCTCTCCTCTAAGAGCCTAGGAACTAAGTGAGATGAGTGTTTGTGTATGATGTGTGTGTGTATGTGTCTTGTATCGGCAAATCCCCTTTTGGGGGATGTCAGTCTGCTATATAGATATATAGACAAAAAAAGTGTATAAATTTATTGAAAGAGAAAGATGCTAAATGTGCATTAAATACCCAATTATAGTGATTATTTGAAATAGTTGGTCTAATATGTAATGCCGTCTCAAAACCAGTCCATGAATTAGATAGAAAATTAAAACTATAAGAAAGTGAAAGCTTTTATTTGTAGTTCTTAAAGAATATCCTCTAGATATGGCCTGAAAAGCTTTGATCATATCCACCTATATCATTTGGTTCCTGCTACACATGCACTAAGTAAACTCTTAATAGTATTCAGGCTACCTGTTATACCACTGCACATAGATGTTGTCTTGAAAATACTGTTAGTTAAGTTTCCCAGATGCTATAGAGGTAAATCCATCCACAATTTAATGTATTTATTTTTCTCTTTTTTGGTAGCTAGTGGTCTTTGTATTTATGTTGATTCATACAAGATGGTCTTCACTGACATTTTCCCCATTTTCAATCCAGCTTAAAACAGCTGAAACTTCCCTCGCGAAGCTAGCAAGGCCAGAGCAGGATGAAGGTGGTGGTGGTGCATACTCTTCTTTAGACTCCAACTCGGAAGTGGAAGCAGCCCTGGCATCTTTACACTTACGTGACTTACGATGTCAACAGCTTTCCCTTGAGATAACAAAGGTTGGTTATAGTAATGTAATATTATATATTGGTGCCAGAAAAAGCTTGTATTTGTAAAGCTCTCATAGCTCATTCTGAAATAATGAATAATTACTAGAAGTATAAGTGCTATACTATGCCTGAATTTTTTTTTTTTCAGTTGCTCGAGGAAAGAGACGCTTTACAACTGAAACTTAGTGCTTCCTTAAGGCAAACACAGGAACTTAGTCGTGAGTTGAGTTTGAGTCACCAGCTCCCAGCACCTGCCTCTCCTGCACCTTCCCTCCACCAGAAGTGAGTCAAGTTTGATATAGGATAGGAAAGATATTTTTGTGTTCTTATGTGGTATTTGATTGATATTGATAACTTGTATAACAGTAATTAGATACAATTCCTGGAGATTGAATTTTTTTTTTATGAATTTACATGTAATTTTCACCCTGTCAATTAGAATCATCTCCATTAGGCCAAATAATTCATCGTAGTTGCTGTTGAAAGATATATAGTAGGCAGCAGCAGCATAGGCTTGACAGGTTACTAAAATCCAGGATTATGGTACTTGCATAAAAGTTGCACTTCCCCTAAAAGATATGACACAATTCATAATGTAGCTTGTAAATTAATCTTTTGTTTGTGACAGTCAGTATGGTTTACGGATTTATGTCCATGTTAACATGTTAACAGACACATTATCAGCCATGTGACTTGCTCTTTGTTTTATAGTATCTGGGGAATGCAATTTTAAGTTGAGTTTGTCTGCACACCTCATAATGCACATGCTCTCCATCTATGAACTGCAAACAAAACTAAGCTACAAAAGGATGAAAAGTTTTTATATATCTATCTGTCTATATATACCTGGCTTATATCCCCATCAAAAGGGGATAGTTAAGAAAAGGCATTTAGAGTTCAGGAACACTTTACTCTCCCCTCTCCTTCTTTTGGTAGGAGAGTAAATGACGTTCTATTGTGGATGCATTTTAGTGTTGATTATTACATTTCTTAGTTTTCACTGTTTTACATTTCATCGTGAATTGTAAGATGGTTTGCATTTCTTCAGGCTTGCTGAACTGAGAGAACTGAATGATTCTCTGGAACAGAAAGCTTTATCCAGCCTACAAGTGGCAACCTCAAGTGGTTTAGGTCAGAGGATAGCAGTACCTGGTCTGTCTGCTTCACCCATGTTTGTGTCTCACACTGCTCCTTCAACTCCAACTGCCACCAGACATGCGGACTACACACTTAGTAAGTCATTGTGTTCTCACCTCAACTTCCTTAGATATTAATTTGTATGTACTCCTATCTGTTATTATGACATTTTTTAAAACTTCGCTGGTTTAGTAATTTATTTTGTATTCTCACAGCTCGTGAAACCCAAGGAACATCATCTACACTTATTGATTGGCTAATGGGCAAAAGGTAAGTACATTGTTTACACTCTCTCCTAATGTCAAGTTGCTATCATATGTTGTACATACAAATATCTGGTTGGCCTTCTCCCAAGCAAGTAGGTTGGCACACAAAAAAAATCAAATTTCACTAATACACTCAGACTTTTATAAATTACAGGATATACAAGAAATATAAATGAATAAGTCTTACGAAAACTCATCAGGCTTAATAAGAAATATAATATAGAAGTGTTTGTCATGTAGGGTGTAGAAGAAATGATGGAGTCAATAATTAACTACAATAAATTGTGCAATTAAAATGTTTCATGCATTGTTGAATGGTGCTTACTCACCAAATAAGAAATAAAAATACATGTAGGAAAGAGTAGTATTGTGATCAAATCGTACTGAGAGTTGTGAAGAATGAAACCCTAGGAATCATTTGTTAATTGAGTTTTCATTTCAGCACACCACGTGTGATGCATGTTTGACCCTGACTGGTGCTGAATGGAGCACAAGGGACCCTCTCATCTCTGATTTAAGGTATTTCTTTTCTTCCAATTCTATAGATTCATGTTTTATATTTGAACTGTGGATGGTAGAATATGTATTCTCATTATCTACAAAACAAAAATTTGTTTTGTGGCATGATGGTAAGAACTAATATTTGGCACAATTCATTATCTGTTATGGAAACTATTTTTCTTCCCAGCTCTAAAAAATCATACTTTGCACTTCTGTAACCTTAGTCTATCTATCTATATACCTGGCTTATATCCCAATTAAAAGGGGATAGCCAAGACAAGGCATTTAGGGTTCAGGGAGAGTTTACTTTCCCCTCTCCCTCTCCACCCTGTCTTTTCATAGGAGAGAATACAAGGGAGAGGCTTCTCAGACCCATGTCCTTTTTGTTGGCTTTTACAATCTGCAGGGAATACAGTGGTAGTATTCTTGCAGGCCCCAACACAGGGTAAACCTTATTATCACATAATATTATAAGTATCCTGTGTTAAACGTAGGATTTGAACTGTAAAGAAAGCAGGGAAGGTGAAAGTCTTACCACAGAAATATAGTTATGACTGCTTTGTGATGGCCTAGCCAATTTTATGAAATATAGTTCCACTACATTTATTTTGTTGATTATTTGCATTTGATGTATATATATATATATATATATATATATATATATATATATATATATATATATATATATATATATATATATATATATATATATTTTGTTACATATGTCTGTGTGTATTAAGAGGAGAGTGGTGTCTGTATGTCTGTGTGCCTTGGGGTTTGAGTTTTGTACCAGGTTCTGGAAGGGGTATTCCACGGGTTTTGGGGTAAACTCCCGTACTGGTGGAACGTCTACGTGAGTTTCAACAGGGGATGCTCGCAGCCTATGTCAATCTCATAAAGGTGTTTGATTCAGTGCTTCGCTAGGCACTCTGCAATCTTCTGTGCCTCCATGGGATTCCTGCAGGGATTATTGGTCTACTAACTAGTCTGTACTCCGGGACTGAGAGTGTTGTGAAGTGTGGGAGGGTTGGCGTGTTCAGCTTCTTTCCTGTGCATACTGGAGTGAGGCAGGGATGCGTCCTTGTTCCATCACTTTTCAATACATGTATGGAGTGGGTACTGGGCAGAGTTGTGGACCAAAGTCACTGTGGAGCATCTGTCAGCAACACCAAGATCAATGATCTTGTTTTTGCCGACGATGCAGTAATTTTTGCTGAGTCGCAGGAGGTTCTGATGAGGGCTCTCGAAGCACTGGACGAGGAGGCGAGACTTTTAAGACTTCAGGTCTCCCACCCCAAGACTAAGGTTCAGGTGTTTGGACGAAACTATCTCAAAGTATTTCGTATCACCCATTCCAGTACACCACACTTCACTCAATTTCCTCAAGTTCCCATGCCATATCTTTCCATACACGCTTTCATTGTTTTCACCCACCCATTCATTGCCAGGTAATGAAAACCACACATACTGAACTTCTTGATAACTTTGTTGAAGGTGTACTGCAAAGTGGTGTGTAGTAGAGAAAATGTTGTTTATATATTTTTCCTTTTCCAGGAGTCAGCCTCAGCACAGGAGGAAGGTTACTTTTATGTAGTGCACTTGTTGATTGTATCACCTCTTGTTATCTTATTGTATAAAAGTTCATTGAAACATCCCATCATTATTGTTCTGAACAACTCTTACCAGTAAATAGAATTAAAAGATATTTGCAATCATAATAAATCTTTCATAATTCCGAATTTTTAAAATTTTAATTTAAGACAACTCGACAAAGGTTCTGTAAATAGGGGCATGCAGTGAATACCACTACATGATGTGACAGTTAAGATATCATACTGAGTAGCTCTGTTCTGTGAGCATATATATTTAGTGAGAATAAAACAAACTTAAATAATTTAGGTACTCCTAGACAAGTGATATTTGCTGGTACGTTATCATAATACAGTATTCAGTTCTCAGTGCAGTCTTGAAGACAGTCTAAAAAAATTAAAATCTTGTTTTACAGATAGCTATCACCATCTTTAACATGATATTGGTAAGAATATATATATATATATATATATATATATATATATATATATATATATATATATATATACATATATATATATATATATATATATATATATATATATATATATATATTATATATATATATATATATATATATATATATATATATATATATATATATATATATATATATATATATATATATATGTATGTATATAAGTAGTATTAATTTTTGTGATTGCTTTGGCAAAAATGTATTCAAGTCAATTTTTTTTTTCTTCCAAAAAAGTTTGTTAGAAGTGTCATGATGGGAGTACAGCAATTGCAATGTCATGTTCCATTTTTTCCCCCACAGTGAAGCCATGTAACCATCATCCAGGTATCCAGTATTCACAAGCATTTAGCTCAAATGGGAAAAAAGTCATACAACTTATCATTTTCCAAACAATGGGGAAAGAACAAGAGAAAAATCAGAATGCACGAATCCAATATGATGCAAAAGGAATATAATGCATAACTACAGAGAAAAGGGAAAAAAAACATGAAACTAAAAAAATTGTAAAGAAAATTCTGACCTCGTCTAAATTGCATCTGAGTGTAACCCACGAAATAATCATTACTATATAGTTATTTGGTTGGTGATGGCAACTGGGTGAGTCAGTTTTATGAAAAGTGCCAGTAATTGCTATTGTGTTTTAAGAGAGATCAACAAAAGATGCAATTACCACCAAATGAAAGTGAAGTAAATGGCATATTTAACACAGGCACTGTTTCTGTCTAGATAAATGACTTAGCTATTCCAATGCAGCAATATATAAGGAAAATTGATTGTACTAGTTTTTCTCTTAGTCACTCATGTTCATATATGTGTATTGGGGCATTGGTCTTGTTATGTCAAGTGAAAATATCTCTTCAATTATTTTCATAGTATAATGTGTATATAAACACTATGCCAATGTACAGAAATTTCTAGAACTCTCACATCAATTGCTGAATCCTTCACAGTTGTTTATGAACACACTTACTGATGCTTTTCTTTGGATACCATTATCATTATGTTGGTTATGATGACAGTATCCGTTCTACCTTGTGATATTACTGTCTGAGTTAATAGATGCAACTGGGTCCTGTGCCAATTCAATACGGTTCTTATGCCAAAACTGAAGTGCTGATATTAACATACCTATCTTGCTCAGTGTGACCAAACATTCATAAATAGCCTCCAACTCTGTCTTAGATACTATCACTTTTGTCACCATCATGCTCCACCTTGTTCTCATGCATTCCAATGACTCGACTCAAAAAATGTTTGGCTGTATGTCAGGCTTCAAATTCACTGGCCAAAAAATTACCGAAATTTATAAGAACAAAAATTGATGGTTCTAAAATGCTCTCCAGAAATAATATAATAGGTTGACCACACTTCTTTTTGTGCATTGAATTATATCATCTTGTGATTATTTATTTTATTATTATTATTATTATTATTATTTTTTTATTATTTTTTTTTTTTTTTTTTTTTTTTTTTTTTCTTTTTTCTTTTTTCTTTCTTTCTTTCTTTCTTCTTTCTTCTTGGGATATTAAAAACTTTAATGCTTTGATAAGATTTTCTGAATCCCAAAATGTTCATATCCTTCGGTGCTCATCCCATTTACATTCAAATTCTTACAAATTCAAAGAAATATTTCAGAAAGAATCTAAATACATATACTATGCATAATTATATAGTAGTATGTGTTGTTTGAAATATATTATGTAAAATATGTACGTACACTATTTTGAGTGGTTGGAATAGTTTTCCTGTGAAGATAATGTGTCACGGTCTGATGTGTATGAAAATAGGTATTTGATAGCCTGGCTAGGTGTGTCTGTGTGAAAAAAGATGAATAATGAGCGATGTATCTTTTACTGTTTTACTTGTAGAAAGCTGGAAATTATACAGTCATTGATTTAGGCCATAAATTGTTTGTGTACATTGGTGGAGAAGATTTCAATAGTACTACCACAGTCATCACTAAAACTATATACTATAATATAAGGGTCAGGTAAAATTCAAATATGTAATTTTTTAAAGAAACAAATAGTTACCTAAGTTATAACACCAAATTATGGAGAACCATTATTTTGTGTACTGTGCATGTGCAGTCTGTATAATGAAGCAAGTGCTTAATAATAATGAGTTTAACATCAAATAAATTATATTAGTAACTCGTCCACATATCATGAAAATCATCGGATGGTAAAGATTACAAGATGTTACTCAGTACACAAGTTAAATGTCCATTCACACAAGATTTGCCAAAACTTATAAAGTAAAACAGAAATAGACAAGTTGTAACTTACATGAAAAAAAAAAAATCCAAGAAATAAAAGTATGTGTTGATATATCATTTAAAGTATCACCTGTTGTGATAATAATTTGTTGGTTCATTGCCACCATAGATACATACACACATACACACACTGCTCCTGTGCTTCAGTGATTAACAACTTCATCTGCCATCTAGCAAGGCGTGGGTTTGAACCCTGCTCAGGTCGCAAAGGAGTTTCACTAACAGAGTGGTTATTGTCCCCCTTGAGCTAAAGTGATGGGGATTTGTGATGTGTGAGAGGTCTCAGCTTTACAAATAGATCGTCTCTATGAACTCTGAGCTCTTTCAGGGAGAGTAATGGCTGACGATCACAAGTACAACGAGTGATCCTCCAGACTGTGGTGAATTACACACACACACTCTTTAGCTATTTGATATATCATAATTGAAATACAGCAAGATTAAAAGTTTTGTAACTATAGTTGCTAGAGCCTAAGCTAATACAGGAGCCACATCACCTGTCTCCGCCCCTTCTATGGGGCAGGTAATTAATGCACTTCCAATGTTCTTGTCATTTCCCCAGATTTTTATACTTAAAATGTTTTCAATCACCTTATCAATTGGCATTGCCCAAAGCCGATTTTTAGAATTATCAATAGGAAAACAATGATAATATCAAAGTACTATTAACCTCTGACAGTCCACCCAACATACGGATAAGACCATAATGATTGCCAAGGTCCAATTGGAGTTAGGTTGATATTGACTGTTCCATCATTATAAAGCTTTTCTCCTTTTTAGATCAATTTCTGGTGTTTCTACATTTTCTAATTTCTGCTTAAACACAATAGGGATTCTTCCATTTGCTCTAATTTTTTACTGGTAGCGTTTTCTTCTTCAGATTTGGCCACAATTCGAGATCCCAATGGTACGACGTAGAACCATCATTGGAAATCTCATCGCTGCTCGCCACTGTAATGCCTTGTTTTTGAAACCCTAAGAAATTGATCTGAAGGAGTAGCCGTGAGAGAGTTGTGGCCAGGGATCAAACTCCTGACAGTACACTCAACATACTGACACCTTACCAATCAGACCATAATGATCACTGAGGTTCATGTGAAGTTTGGTCGACGTTAATTGTTCCGTCACTACAAAATGCTGCATTTTGACACTATTGAAATAATACTTGGCTGTTCCACTGAGCATCCATCTCCCCAGGAACTTAATGTTTCTTTCTTGTTTTTTTCTGTAGCATAATTGTTTCAGCAACATACTGTTACTACAAACAATAGAATAGGCCAATTTATGCAGTATTTTATTAGTTTTTATTTAATTTTGTTTTACATCATGTACAAAAGTGATATACAAATAATAGGCTTCGTTCAAAAGTTACTATTATCCTTGGCTTGAGCTATTGCTCATATGTTTGTTTGTTTGTTTGTTTGTTTTTTTTCTCATTTTTTTCTGAATGGCTAATACTTTGATATTATTGTTTCCTATTGATATTTTCGAAAATTGGTTTAGGTCAATGCTTATTGATAAGGTGATTGAAAATATTTTAAGCATAAAACTTTGGTGAAAATATCAATACCATTATGAGTGCCCTATGGAGAGGGGACAGAGACATGTGATGGGGCTTCTAGATCAGTTTAATCTCTGGCAACTTATATATATTTATAGTATATTGTATTTAGGATTATAAATTAATATTTTTATTGTTCTGTCCCAAGAGCTGCTTACTTTAGCATGCAGGCTGGTAAATGTATGCAGTTGCTTGAACGTTTTAAAACCGCAGTATTTCTAGACTGCCTTTTTTTATGTATTTAACGTGTAAATACAAATTATGGTGGTAGTGAGAAATACATCTATAACTAGAATATTTGTTTATATATCTTGCAGCACAACAATAATAACTTTTAATAGAAAACATTCATATATGGCAGCATATGCATGACCGATCTCTCTCTCTCTCTCTCTCTCTCTCTCTCTCTCTCTCTCTCTCTCTCTCTCTCTCTCTCTCTCTCTCTCTCTCTCTCTCTCTCTCTCTCTCTCTCTCTGTATACATCTATTATGTTAAAGACTATTATGCTTTATTTTTATGTTATGTGAATAATTCCCATGTTATTGGTTATCTTCATTGGGGAACATATGAATTTCCTTTTTAGTCTGGAACTTGTAAAAATTATGAAAGGTTGATTTACGTTTTTTTCACATGACATATACTATAATAGAAGCATTTTCTTAAGAAAAATATACACCTACAATAATGACAAAAAAAGTTGTCTGAAAATAAGGGAGGTAGGGAATTTGATAGGGATAGATGATAGATAGATGAATGAATGAGTTAGTTGCCAGATGTTTATATACTTCATATGTATAGAAATTATATAGTTGCAAATATTTCTTTTATAATATGTAACTGATGTAACTATAAAAAAAAATAAAGTTGCGGTCAGTTTCTTTCTCTCTACTTTAATTACTAATACATACTTTATGACAATACAGCATGTGTTTGTGTGTGTGTCTATATTTACCTACCTGTAACATACATGAAAAGAGCTATGGTAGTTTTGTTTGCCTCCATATATATTGTTATCCAACCTGGCTTTAGATTCTTGAACATCTTAGCATTGATAACTTTTGTATCTTTCTTGTTTCAGATAGCTATGCTTCTTTATGGGAAGCTATATTTTCTTGTATCTTTCTTATAAATGTTTTTTTTAACTTTTTTTCATGACCTCGTATTTCTCTTGAGACCCATGCTGCTATTACCGGTAATGCACGTGTCGACTTACAGGCCTATATTAGGATGCCATCGTTTCAAAAAGCTACCAGCCTGTGATTAGTTCTCTCCTTTTAGCTCCTTTCTATTTAATTGTTGGTAATCCTTCCGGTCTGACCTCTCAAGTAATAAACTATGTACAGTTAAACCTTCCATTTCTCCGTGGTCAAACCCATGTCAAAAAAATAGACAGGGAGACTGCATTTACATGATTATATAATCATAGGCCACACCAAATTCACTCACTCTTATTTTATGACATTCCCCATCAACCCTTTGTATGACTTGTAATACCCCCCTTCTCTGTATACCACATTCTTTCTTTTTTTTAATATTACACTGCTGCTTGAGCTGTAGCTTTCTCTCACTTAGCTCATCTATCTCAACCCCCTTGCTTTAATGATGTTCTTACATAATCACCACATGTTTACTTAGACAATATAATTTCCTTCCAGCGACAAACCCACATCCTCCATTTGATCAAATATATATATATATATATATATATATATGTGTGTGTATATTACAAATGAAATAGTGCATGCGTGTGTACACATATTTATTTATGGTAGACCCATCCTCATTCTGTCGCGTTGGCGGTGGCAGTGGCGGGTGACGGGAGCCTGAAAGTTTTCTGGCAGTGGCGGGTGACGGGAGCCTGAAGTTTTCTGCATACCGGCCCACTGGTGTGGTCACTGTGGTGGGCAGAGCCTCGAGGGGCATGGTGGTGGTGGTGGTGGTGCTATAGATGCTATAACAATTCTGTTTATACGTACACATCCGTAAGACGTACACGTGTAACGAGCGTAACTTTATTGACCCTTCAAGACCAAACAAGCATTTTTCTTCTGGTTCAATTAGGGTTCGGGGGATCGAGAGTTTTAGGGTTGAGGATTTAGAAGTATGAGACGTCGTGGATGGTAGTCGAAAAGTTAGCTAGGATTGACAGGAAGGCTCGCTTCTTAGCTGCCATCTGCAAGACGCAGTACCCTCGATTGGAGGTGAGTGGTTAGTTTTTTCTCAGTGAATAGATTAGCTTGTGTATATGTATATGTATTGAAGTTAGATATTAATTATGTAAAGTGTAAATACTTATATGAGTGTTGTGTTACAGGGTTTTTCTGACGGAGAGGAAACTTACCCTGTGCCTTTTGCTTGCTTGTGTTTAGTGTTAGGATGTGTTAGAGATAGAAAGTGTTAGTGTTAAGATGTGTTAGAGGTAGGATGTGTTAGCAGTATTGTGTTAAGGCAGAAGAGGCTGACTTTAGCCCGTGCCTGGAAGGAGTAAGGATCGAGGAGTGCTTCCCTCCCTTACCGGATTTATGCCCGGTGTTGATTTACCGTGTTTGTTTTGGGTATTAAGTATATTTGTTGTCGAGTGATGCCTCCGTTTTGTTACTCCCTCAGTAAATTCAGTGCCTTCTAAGTGCTATTAACATCTTAGTACTACTATACGCTCGGTTTGTAGCTTGCTACTTATACCATCCGCGCTACAAGGTGAGAAGGGAGTGACATTACACACGCATCATACTCACACAAGCAAATACACATATGTATGTACGTTAATTATGGAGATACAAGTCAAAGTATACAGTTTGATTTCTTGTGAGACGATTTGAGAATGAGGGAATAAGGAGAATGGAAGATAATTAGTAACAAGAGAATAATGAAAAATATTGATGATTAAGAGAGAAAGAGATAATTAAAAAATATATATATAACGAAAGGGAATAAGTAGAATTAAAGATAAATAATAATAAGAGAAAAGATGAAGGAATAATAAGAAAGAATGAGTAAAGAGAGGAGGAGGAAGAATAAGATGATTAGAGATGATCGCCCTTATTAATTATTTTCACACGTTTGTGCAAAAAAAAGACCCATAACAAAGGCTTTCATGTTTTCTACATTAATTGATATCACCTAATTTTACGTCATATGACAGCAATATGCCTTAAAATTGCATACATCATATATATATATATATATATATATATATATATATATATATATATATATATATATTGGTGGCAAAAAGGATTTCTTTTCATCTAAAAAATTCTAGAACGAAATAAAACATAAAACTATTGTATTTGCAAATTTTATAAGATTCAGTATCTTTTTACTTAAGCCATCCTTAAAATTCGGTTTTCAGTTTTTTGTCTTCAAAGAAAAGGAAAGAAATATGAAGAATTTATCGCTTTAACTCAAATATTGAGCGATTAATTCTTTATATATTGACACCAGTGGCCAGGCTCCCGTCACCCGCCGCTGCCGCCGCCAAGTTCACGCCACCCGCGGCTTCCTTCTAAATTATAACCAGTGGTGTTGCATATCACGTATATATATATGGAGTTTGGTGTTGTGTGTGTTGGGGAGTTGTATGTGTGTGTGCGTGTGTGTGTTAACAAGTGTAGCATTATGAGCGTAGGTTAAGGTAATAGGCCTGTAGACTACACATTAAATGACACTACCTTAAGAAGGTCATATAGTGTGAGGGACTTGGGAGTTCAAATAAGCAGTGACTTGCGCCCCAAGGAACAGTGTATTATAGTTAGAAATAGGGCCAACAAGATACTGGGATTTATTAGTAAGTGTGTGACAAATAGGAGTTCTGAGGTCATTCTGAGGTTGTATTTAGCGCTAGTTAGACCCCACCTAGATTATGCAGCTCAATTTTGGTCTCCTTATTATAGGAAGGATATAGGCTCCTTGGAGGCAGTCCAGAGAAGAATGACCAAGATGATTCAGGGCTGAGAAATTTACCCTACAAAGATAGGTTAAAACGTCTTAATCTCCACTCCCTATAGAGAAAAGGCAAGAGGGGATATCATTGAGGTTTTCAAATGGGTAAAAGGAATTAATAAGGGAAACATTGATCAGGTTTTAGAAATTAGTAGTCAGGATAGGTCACATGGAAATGGGTACAAGCTAGAAAACTTATATTCATGACAGACATAGGTAGATATTGGTTCACTAACAGAGTGATGAACGATTGGAATAGGCTGGGTAGACACGTAGTAAGTGGTGAGTCAATAGGTAGCTTTAAAAGACTGTTGGATCAGAGTATGGATAGGGATGATAGGTGAGATGGCTAAATATTGGATTATTCCATGGATGGGGGACAAGGAACTGCCTCGTATAGGTCATTAACTGGCCTCTTGCAGTTTCCTCATTTCTTATGTTCTTATGCGAGCCGAAAGAGCCGTTTCGTTCACTCTATTGAGTGAACGAGAACGAAAGAATCGGCTCCCTGAAAAGAGCCGGAATTCCCATCACTAGTCACAGGTGATATATATCACAAGTCTGATACACTCTTGATTAGTTTTGTCTCATGTGCGGAAATTGTTATTTCTATAACTGCATAAGTTACACCTAAAGTGTTGCACAGATGGCAAAATGGCCCATTTTCTAAAACAATAAGATATCTGAATGGCTTGTGTAGAGTCGGTATTGTACAATAGGTATTGCTAAAAAGAATGTCTGATATATGACACAGGATGAATAAAGTTTCAAAGTTAGTAATCAGTAATATTTTGCTAATTTAGTTAAACTTTTGAAAACATTTTTGTCAAAGTCGTCGATGCAGCTATTTTGTAATTCCGTACAACAAACAGATTTACAAAAGAATTTCGCGGGAATCTGCATTCGTACAAGTGCAGTCTTGCCAAGTGGCCATCAGATGATCAGGTCAGCTGGCCCTCACAGGGTTTGCCACTGCCAGGGGCTTATAGAAGTTGTGGCAAGTTTCTCGCTTAATTAGGTAAGATTAAGTGTTTATTGATGTATGATGTATGTATGCAGGTATGCTCTTCAGTCTATGAACAAGTAGTGTCACGTGTGGTGTGAGGAAAAAGGTCTGGGAAAACGTGTTGATGTGGCGCTAAGCTGCTTTGTATAAATTTCAAAACATTTTTTAAAGGCCTGTCGCGATATTGACTGATCCTTTGACTCTTTTCCTGCAATCTGGAAAAGTCTGATGCCCAATATGCAGTGAAATATGGAAGCATGGGGAGTTTGTTGTTTGAAATAATGGTTACTGGTGTTGAAAGGGAAAACTCAGGCTAGAACCCTTTCATCATGCCGTTTGCTTCAGTATTTTACCATAACACCATATTGATTGTGGAAAAGGACTTGTTAAAACTAAGTTTCCCTAGAAAGAGGAGGTTATTTGGTGTTAACAAGGTGCGGTCAACTTGCAAAATGAAGTTCTCAAGTAAATTTAAAGGGAAAAAAAAATTTGAGCTGTGCTATGATCTTTTAAAACCATTTTGTTGTACCCTAGCCAATCCTCCTCCAGCCTTCCTGTTTTGAATGCAGGTTTAGTTAAATTAAACTTCCTAAGCTAAGCTAACCTAACTTTTGAAACCACTTCCACACAACTCATTTTGAATTTTTTGAAATTAAATCAAAATTTTCCTAACATAGCCTAAACCTAATTTAAGCTGAATTTAGATACTTTTTTGGGCATTTCTGCCATAATGAGAAATGTAACCAAAATTTACACTTATCTACCTTCCTTGGAGCAGTCAATGGATTCTTCCTCTTCAACCATGGGAAGTTGTGGCAGTTCCACTTGCTGGCGACATTATCAGATATATACATGTTTTTTTTGTTGTTCTTTTACACTTAGGGTACTACTGCATAAGGCAGACCTCCGTGTTCCCTAAGAATGAAGAATGTTGGGAATTAGTGGAAAGAGAAGGTTGTATGAAGCAGTAACTGTGTCAACTGCACTTTGGAGCTGAAATGTGGAGTATCAGAGTAACAGAGAAGAATATATTAAATTAATGGTGATGGTGCCTGAGGTGTATATATGGGCCAAGTAAGGAATGAGGAGGTGCACTGGAGAACTGGTGTTATGAGTTATCTGGTCGAGCAGAACTGTAGGTGTTGAGGTGGCTTGGACGTATGGATGGATGGATGTTGTGAAAAGTGCGTTGAATGAAAGAGGAATGTTTGTGCAGCCAAGAAGGATGATTGAGCATGATGAAGGTGAGTGGAGAGTAGTGGTATATCAATGAGTAATGACACCCTTAAAGACCCTTGGAGGAGTTTCCTACATATCTTGTGTGATCTGTTTATCGGATCAATTGTAGGGAGGAAGAGAGTGTTTATTTATATCGAGTGACTGTAATAAACCATTTGGGCCCTGTCGTGGAGGTGACTCCTGACCTAGTCCCCATTGTGTAACTGACCTTCGGTGCAGTGTGGGTGGGGTGACTTCTCTAGAGGCCTATGGGATATATGAGAGGAGCGCTTGTGTATAGTATAAGCATGGATGTGTGTACTTCTTGTGTCCTGCCTGGTATATGAATAGATAGATAGAATACATACATACCTATATATGTCAATTGTGAACACTTAAGTGATGTATCCTTGTCTCTCATTTTTCAGGAAAGCTGTTCATGGATGCCTGCGAAAGAGCCAGTGCATCTTATTACCATCTCAGCTTTACATGCCAGTTGACATGTGGAATGAAGGCTTTCACCTCAAAACATTAAGCCTTGCCAACCTTTGAACATTTACAATATTGTATTGACTTAGTTGAATAGAACAATTATGTCGGGCCCATCACATTTTAACTTGGAAAAGGACCAGCCTTTATATTATTTTACAGGCAGAGTAAGAACCTTTTGGAATAATTTGGTGTTTTTTGATGATGCAAGGAATGTTGCAGTTATTGACATTCATGATGTGTACATATATGGAAAGCAGTCATCTTCAAGAGATTTGGCATATTTAGAAAGGTTGATTGGAAATAGTTATTGGAAAGAACTCCATTCCTATGTAAGTGAATACCGTTGTGATTTTCCTTCTCCTTGGCCCTACCAACACTCACGGAAGACTCTTTGGAAGGCCAAGTGTGCTTGGATTGGTTTCATTCCTAATTTCATCAAATATTCTCGTATGAATAATATTGTTCAGCTGCCCATCAGTTATTACACTGGTACAGTTCTTGAATTTTATGAGAATAAAATTATATTTGGGGATTTGAGAAATAGTGTGATAGTTACTTCAGATAATTTTTATGTTGGTGAAGAGAGAGGCTTCAAAAGGAACATTCATGGTTCAAGAGATCCCTCTAGTGTTATAATCCATGCCTACATCATCAAGGTGGAAGTTCTAACTGACATCCGTCGGGGTGGACCTGAGCCTGATTTGCGCGCTTTGCCCAACGAAAATTTTTCATCAGCCAATTGGGTGGCAAAGTTTGCATGGTATGGTGAGATGCCAGATATAGTGAAGGATCAAATTGGAAGATATTATATAATTCGTATGAACCAGTGGAGTGACATACAGAGTGTTCCATCGATTCATGAATATGCTCATCGAAGCTACAAGGATGAACAGAGAGCCCCTGAAAAGAGAGCAGAACCTTGTCAGTCACTAGTGCCAACAGGACAACCACCTGGATTCATGAAAGGCTTCCTGCTCTTGGCTGACAATAAACAGGGACTCATGATAAGCTATGTTGATTTAATTGCCTTTAATAAGGATAATTTTTATGTAAATGGAGAAAAATTCATACATAACTATGATCTTTCTTACTTCTTTCAAAGTCGTAGTAGAGTTCCCTTAACTGCATGGGTGGTGCCCTTAGATAAACCAAAAGCAATATTCAACATCAATGTTGTATGGCATGCAGTATGTATATGGTATGGAAGCCCACCAAAGGTCATGGAATATATTAGGAAGAGTGCTTGTGGAAAGCCTGTTGATAATCTAGTAGAAACTACAACTCCTGTGTCATTGACTCATTTCTTGGGAAATGTCCATAGCTTATCTTTTGACTCAGGTGTGCTCATGAGTAAAGCTGGTCTTGATGAAGATGTGAAAATATCTTTTAAAAAAAAGGTTGTTTACTTATATGGAAGCAGGTTTCCCTCAAACTGGAATCTCCTTGATGAACAACACATACTGGAGGAAAATACTTGGTCAGTATTAGCTTATCCAGTGTGGTCAGAGCAGGTCAATGGCATTCCACTTTATCGAGCAATAGCTTTGTGGCATAGGGATGATCACCCCTTCATGAATATGTTATTTGAATATATTTCAGAATATGTGCACCAAACAAGGGATGATCTTAATAAACATCTGTATGGATGCATAGCAAGAGTTACCGAGGCTTATGGTATCATTCAAATCGGGAGTGTCTCGGCAGATGCTACTTACTTGTACTTCACAAAGGAAGTTCTCTATATGAATGGAGAGTTATTTCCAAGAAATGTCTGTCTTCACTCAGTAGAACAAGGAAAGCAATGTACTGCAAAAGCTAAGACAATACTACCAAAGAAAGTTGATGGTTATCTGATAACTATGGAAGCAATATTGGTATGGATTGGAAAAAAGCCATCACTTAAATCTTCTGGAGAACTTACACCTCCAGATTATCCAAGGAGCTCTCCAAATGTGCAAATCACCGAGTCTAATGATGACAAGAAGCCTTGTGCTGCAAAATTGGAAACTGAATATCACATCAAACCTGATAGGGTCCTTCATGCTGCCGAAGGAGTGATGGTCGGCAACATTTTCATGGTAGATGAACATTATGGACTCATCATTTGCTCAGATATTATTGTTGCCTTTTCTAGTGATACCTTTTATGTAAATAAGGACAAATTCAGAAGTAAATATGGTTCCTTGAATGAATTTTGCTCAGATAGAAAGATTACTGTACGAGCTATGATAGTGTCTCTAAGAGAGCCTAAAGTATTATTGAACTGTGTGGTTATGTGTGAAGCTATTTGTGTCTGGATAGGGCAAGAGCCAAGTAACTTCACAAGTCTGCAGAAAGAACATCACAGTGAAAAAGACAAGACATCAGATACTCCCAAAATACCCCGTAACTCGATGCTATACTTCAAAGGACGAATGACTCCTGCTTCTAAAAATATTACACTACTTGCCAGTACAACTCCTGAAGGAACTTCAAAAATTTTATTTTCAAAAGAACATTTGTTTATAAATGGAACTGCAGTAGAGAAAGACAATATTTTTGAACAGTCTAAGAAGAGCTCTTCTCAAAACTGGTCTGTTCTTGCTGTTCCTATGCCTCCAAAAGATATAATGAGTCACTCAGTTTGTTACGTTGCTGTTGCAGTTTGGGATACGAGTCATCATCACAAAATGAGAAACGTGTTGTCCTTAATACGTGACCAACTAAATATATTTCCTGATAAACAAGAACATTGCATAAATGGAAAATTTAATGAAATAAATAAGGCAGCATCAGACACAACAGAAGCTTTGTTGCGCAACTTGCAGCTAGAGGATTCCAGCAAAGAAGAGAGCTTGGCACAAGCTAAAGTGTCATCACAGTTGAATGGTCCCTCAGTGATAGTCTCACACCGTACTAAAGAATGCTCTGGTGATAAAAATAATACCATCTCTGTTGGCTTAGCACATTCTGTTTCTTCTAAACAATTTTGTGGAAAACACATAACAGGGTATATTGTACAAAAGTTTAAGGATGGTGGTGTAGCCCAGTGGAAAAGCCAGCTCTTTGAGGGCAATGTTTTTATTGAATTTAGTACAAGGAGCTTATACCTAAACTCAGGGCCTCTTGATGAAAAATGGAAAGTTAGAAATGTTCAGTCTAGACCATGTAACTTCTATGTAATTCCTATTCCACATTACAGTGTTGGGGAACACACAGTGAGTCTCAAAGCAACCTGTGGCTGGATAGGAAAGAAACCCCCCAACCTTCCATCACCAGGCACTCAGCACTTTCCAAGAATTGATCTAGGCAAAGTTCATGTGACTAAACTAGTTGATAATCAAGAATCAGAAGCAAGTGAAGAAGAAGAAGAGTTAGAAACAAGTGAAAAAGAAGAAAGCTCTGAAGAATGTTATCAAAATGGTAATGTGAAAGAATTGGTCGCCTCTGGAGTACCCGTTCAGCTCTTTGCTGCCACAAACGAAAATGGCAACGGAACTTTGATACAGAAAATTCAAAATGGGGAAAACTCTAGAATAAACTGCATCACACAAACCCAAGCACTACCTCAATTGCCTGCTAAACATCAAAAAGTAGATGCAGATGAATGTGGAAAAATCTGGGAAGACAAGAAGAAGAAGAAGAATCATTGTCAAGGCACCATTGTTGAGGTTCACTCCACTGTGGGCCAGTTAAAGGGAGAAGATGGAAGTCTACACTTCTTTTCCCGTGAAAGCTGCTACCTCTATGGGGTCCCTCTTCATAATGTGGAGTTGTGGCATGTCCTTGCCCAAGGTGTGTAGTGAGTCTATTATGTATCTTAATCTTTGTTTTAATTTATTTATCATGATATATTGAAGAGTGTTGTATTCCAGGCTTAAGTTGAAAAGTCAAAACCAAAATAGAATCCCCATTGAAATGTGACTTTTGTTCACTTTTACATTATCCATGCTCGTTAATTTGAGTAGGCATTGTGTAATGTCAGTTTTAAGTACCATACCTAATTATGTTTAGTAATGATTCATAAAGTTCAAATTATCAAGGTTTGGTAAATTTGGTACATTTTTCAGATGATCCAGTTCTGTACACAGTGATGGAGCTTGTCGCAGGGATGATGAAGGTTCAGAAGGTGTGGCTTGGGGCCCTTCAACCGCCAAATAATAATATAGCAACTGCCCACATCCTTGATTGGTGTCAGATGAAATTGGTGCCAGATGGTGCTCGAGACATCTTGGTAAGTTAAAATTTCTTCACAACCTGTATAGTATGTGATGCCACATCTAAAAATTTAACAAAAATTGACAAGAAAGGGATTTTTAACATCTCCATTCAAACATACTTTTTTTTCACCCATTTATCTTGTATCTCGTACCAATTACTTCCTTTTACTGTGGCAGTATCATAATCAATGAGGTTGAGTTATCAAGTGTTATGAGTACAAAGGTGACCCTTGGATATTGGGATACAAACAAGGTGGGACTGTCACTTGTGAAATAGGTAGTATAGTTCTTTCTTCCATTTGGTCATACCATTAGTACAACTTTTTTATGAAAACCTATAGAGAGAGAGCTATAGAGATCTACAGCTGTATTTCTCTATCTAATCTATAGTTTTTGATACCTTGTTTCCTCCAGCACTGCTCCTTAAGTGGATGGCCACGGCAGAAGAGCGTCCACCTCTCCCTATCACACACTCCTTTCTTGTTTGTTCAAGCCTTCTCGCTCTATCAGCACCTCTTTCATGCATGTACTCCTTTACCCTATCCTTCCTATCCTTCCTATCTCCTCCTAGAACCCTCAATTTCACTTACATACACTTTCTTCACAAACTCTTCACTTTTCTTTCTCTCATGAAGAGCAACCCACTTCAAAGTATTCCTTTTCACCTATTCCACTCCACAACACCACTCCATTTGCACAAGTTCCCATGCCACATCTTTCATACAAATTTTCATTGCTCTTGCCTTCCTTGCATCTCCACACGCTCTTCTCAGATAGTTAATTTCCACAGCACACACTCTTGACTGATGTGCCCTTTTCCATGGCCAAGTCCATACGTCAGTGTTGGCAGGAGAATACTGTTCCTTAACCATCTCTTTACTTCCATGGATACATTTCTTCCACTCAAAATCCTTGCAAGTGATCCTACGACACACTTGTCTTTCATAGCCTTCTCTCTTGTTGCTCCTTCCATTTCCCCATGTTTGCAAAGCACTGCTCTCAAATACTTAAACTTTTTCACTTCCTTCATTTTCTCTCCTCCTAAAGGCTGATTTTACAATCACAACATACCTGTAGCACTACCAAGGTCAAGTGTAGCATGGGAAAGACTGGGTGGGTTTGCTATTGAGGTATTAGGGCGCTGCAATCATACAGGTTGCTATTCTGTTACTCTAACAGTTTATCTATTATCTGTTGCCCACACGATTTGTCCTGACCATGTGCACCTTATTCTTTTAATTGTGGTCAGGATATCTTTGAGTACACATTCTATTACTTATCATCTATTTTGATTTCATAATATGATAAGTAATAATTGAACATCAACTTAGTTTTTTTCATGTTCATCTTTAAACCCACTTTCTGGCTTTCTTTGAGCAGCTGCAAAATCATCTGATGTAGCTCATCCGTCATACACACACACACACACATATATATATATATATATATATATATATATATATATATATATATATATATATATATATATATATATATTATATATATATATAAAGTATATGTATATTTTTCTCGTCAAGTGGTATAGAACCTTTGTATTTATTGCCCTTTTGTTTTTGATGCAGGTAAGTCAGCTGGAAATGCAGTGATGGTGCCTCAGCTTTTATTTGGTTGCTCATCTGGAGTTCTCAAGCTGCTTGTGAGTAAATAATTGTAATGACAATTCATGCTGGTGCTGATCATGGTGCAGTTTCAACTGTTTTCAATTATTATCAAAGACAATTTGTAGCTCATGTATGTATGCAAATGAATGTTTGTAAAGTGATAAATATGGATTAGGCAAAAAGACCCCTGTTGCATGCAGATTTTTAAGCTTTTTTTTCTTCTTCCACCAAGTCCAATAATATGTATCACATCACAATTTCCTGAAGCATCCTCAAGTCAAATCATAGAGATTAATGTTTGGAACAGGTGTTAGTTACAAATTATGCAGTAGAGATACTCATTGGATTGGTATTACTACCAGTTACTGAAAAAATAGATTGTCTTGTTTACTGTATGAAAATAAGTAGGATTTTAATCATATTTTATGAATAATTTGTCATATAATGAAATTAAATGTGACTAAGTTAATGCAAATAAAGTAAGCGCCGAACATCAAAGGTCATATGGCGATAGAAAATTTAGGTCATTACATATTAAATACAAATTTGACGAGACAATTAGAAAGTTTCATATGATGCCAGAAGTTATATTTTGAAGATCCCATTGTAAGTTGTGTCATAGGTTCCAAGTAAAAGTCAAGTATTAAATCCCTTGGAATAGTGGCTTAAGTGTGTAATGATTTTCCATCTATGATTGGTTGTGTTCCCTTTTTTGGAAGTTAGTAGTTTCTAGTGTTCTAACATTACTATTGCCAATGTCAAAGTTCCAAAGGTGGGCAGTCTTAACCCAGATTCTTAGCACCACTTGCTCTGGGGCAGGTGGTGCCGCTGCCATTGTTGCTGGAGGACTAGAAACCATGGTTAGGATGTAGTGAACATGTTAAAGGGATTAAGGCAGATATCATACCATGCTTAGGGCTGGCCATTACTGCAAGTGATGTTGAGAATTGTGGATCTCAAAGGTACAAATGGTGACTTTACTTTTAAATATCATGGTTTGAACATTCACATTTTATTACTATTTTTTTTACTTTTTCAGAAAAATAACAATTTGAACTTTACCTTTTTCATCCCAATGTTAAAGTGAAGTAGGTCACCTAACACATATATAAATTGTAAAAGGATGGCAGATTCCATACATGTACGTACATTTTATTATTTTTTAACTATAAAAACTTGTAGAAAGAAAGTTAGACATTCATAATAAAAAGTAGGGTATACCTTACTTTAACAGTAATGTTTGAACCTCCATTTTGAACCTGGAGATCAAAAAATCTTGAAGGTGGTAATTCATGAAAGTTTAGTTTTACTCATGTGAGGATAGTGAATAACCAGAATAGTTATATCTAAGCAAAACTATTAACTAAACTAAGAAATAAATGTAAATCAAATTAAACAGTTTGATGAAATTTAATGAAGCACCTCAAAAGCCAATATATAAATTTTCTAAGTGAGTTTTACAGGTCATGAATATATTATGGATGGCGACAAGAATATGGAAGTGGAAACAAAATATATTAATTTAAACCTTAAAGTCATTTAGAGATTCAGATCTGGACTTGAAAATCAATAGCACTTACACTTGGTTTTCATTATTTGCCATTTTGGATTAATTTTGTGTGAACACTTTCATGTCTGTGATTACAAGTACAAATTAATATTACTTGACCGTCTACATGACAGCTTGCAAGCAGTGATGCACTAGTCTGTTCAAGTGAAGCTTGCACTTGGAGCTTAACCAAGGTTTATTATGGTGTACGTAGCTGAGGGAACACCATTTGAATGGCTCTATAAAAGATGATCAAATATTGATATGCAATAATATTATGATCCAAAGTGATTAGCAGTGTTATGATATAAGCCAAAGTGATTAGCAGTGTTATGATATAAGCCATGAAGACGGAGTGAAGGCATGCATACATATTTGCCATTGGTTGCTTAATTTACAATGATGCCATATTCCTGAAATTAAATCATGTTTCATGGATTACACCATGTAATTTTGTATAAAATCCAACAAAATATTCAAAATTAAATTGTCACAATGTCACCAAAGTTTCAGTGTCTTGGCAGCCGCAATGATGGCTATAAATGCAGTTTTAGATTCTTCCAAGTCTGATTAGTTAGCCGAGGAGAGCCAGCCTTTGACTTTGACTCTTCCTAAGAGACCACTTAGTGAAAGTGCTTTCGGGTGAGAGCTAGATTTTACTGTACCTAGCTTTGGAAGTGATGTCAGTGAAGACAACGATAGCTGTTTTGACCTAATTCCTCACAATATAAAGAGGTACTGACCTCTACCTAGTACACTGAGGTAGCTTAGCTGTCAGTACACAGCATGCTCTCATGCTGAAAGTTACACCTCTTCCTCACCTTGCCATTGATACATCTGTCAACCTAGAGATGTCGGGACGAAGGATGTACGGGACTATTGCCGATAAAGGCATGGAGAGGTGCACAATTGATGATTGAAATAAGCTATATCTAGTAAAATGTCGAAACACCCCTGCGGAAAATCTCCATAGCTTAGTGATTAATACACTGTACAACACCAAGGAGGATAAAAATTAGTGCATTAAAGTACTTAAATGCTGTTCCAATTCAACAGCCAATCAGCTCTGATATTATACTACTTGGTTAGGCTCCAGGTGGCAGCTTCAGCTGAACAAACTACATATCTCAAACTGCTTCACAAGAACATTTGCCTTTCTTGCAGTACTATCACCTTGATAGAATAGTTTCCAGTAGTTTTTTTTATATTGTATTTGTTTAGATATCTTCTTGGAGGTGAGGTGAAGTGATGCGAGTTTGTATAATATCTAAGTTAATTTTTTTGCATATTTTTCTGTAATGCATATGTGTAGCAGTCATGTGTTTGATACTGGTGTCCTTAACTAAAAGAAATGCGCAAAAAAAATCATACTTTATAGCACTACATCATGCCAGGTTTACTGCCGAGATATGCCACTGAAAACAGAGTATGTCACTTTCCATATTTCTCATTATTATAATACACATGAAGACTTACGGTAATAAAATGTAAAGCAATTTCCATGAGACACCACCTTGAAAATTTTATATTTATTCATTTACTGTTTTATGGGCTTCCAAACTTTTTCAAAAGGAATTTCCAAAGTCTATTACATTCTACTATGAAGATCTGAACAGAGCCACTCCACCTTTACTCATCTGGTAATTCCATACAACTAAAACCATACTTCCTGCAATGCATACTCATTTTTAAGAAGCAATTCAAACCGTTATAACTTAACAAAAATAAGAGGAAAACCCACTATAATCCCCCAATATATGTTGGGGGATTATGTATGATAGAATTGTATGAAACCAACACCAAAATTCTTTGAATATAGAATCCATTAAACTACAACCATGAAAAGGTCTGAATGTATATAGTGATGTTGTAACCGCTCCATATACATATCTTATTATCTCAGGAACCCAATCAGCTTATTTCATGGCAGCTCTAATAACAAATGTGCTTTCATTCCTAAATAATCAGCCTGAAGTATTCTTGGACATTGTCTGCCATTATACTTACCCTAATATTCTGTTCAATGATCTCCACAATCACCTATAAAGTGAGTTCCAATTCAATAGTTATGACCCACCATCACAGCCACTGCTGATGACCACTCCCACTCATACTTCCCATACTGAAAGCAGGAGAGGTGGGAGTGACTGATGAAATCTAATTATATGGGAATAACAGTTGATAGAGGTGCAAGAAACTTGTGCATACGCAGGCGTGCGCACACTTGCACCACTTTCAAATATCTTCAATACTGTTTTTAAGAAACAATGCTTGACCATTTTGAGGTCACTTTACAAGTGACTGAATAGCTCATGAGTACTTAATCAAATTAATATCCTTGTATAAATATCACAATAATAAAAAAAAGATGGATGTGATGTCCAGGAATACTTTGAGCTGGTTATACAACCTTGAGAACGTAGTTTCCCACCTTTAAACTGACAGTTTGAACATTTATACAATATACACTGATAGATGGTAGCTGATAACTTGCTAATACTTTGTAAGGAGAACAATAAGTGATCAGTAAGTACATACCTAAACTTTCACATGTACTTAGAATGTCACACTCACCTTACTACTTAATAGATTTTTTCTTTTCAGGTATAAAAGAATAATGCATCCATGTGATAGAAAATACATTGCATACTGTATATGTCCATGTATCATTAATCTTTTGATGTACACTATAACTGTTAAACCAGAGTGGTTATTTGTATATTAAATATATATACATGATATTCACATAAGTAAACAAACATGTATGTGCAAGAATGGTGCATGCTACATAAGGTAAACACCTAAATGTCAATTACAATACAAAAGTGGTTCTTTTTTTTTTACTGATGTTCACTATAAAATATTTTTGTTATAAAATTTGTATTTTCAGACTTGTTTACTAGTAAAATTAAGCACCTGAATTAAGTGATAAGAATGAAAATAAGAATGGTATCTATGAATGCCAAAAGCTGGCATTTGTATTTTTACAAGAAATAAATGGATTTAAGTATCTATTACATTTTTTCATTCCCGATGTATTAGTACAAATACTCCTAGGCCAGCCAATACTGCATACTGAAAAAGAAATGGATCCACAATTACTTATATGGATTTTTCATGTCCAAAAATATAAACTGTTTGCTAACTGTGAAATTGTTGGCATTTTGCCCCATCTTCAAGTAGAACATAATAATGTATTAGTGGAGGGAACCGAGATAGTTGTTTTTTTTACCATTCAGTGAACAAATGACTACTAAAAACACTGATTGAATTTAATTATACGTGTTTCTAGCACCAAGCTAACAACTGACTACAAAAAGGTTGTTACAAGTATGTTTTTATTAGGTGAATAATTTGAAGCTTGGACTAAAAAGGATATAGAGAAGAAGACATCACATAATGGAGTTAATACTTTGCTCTTAAAGCAGCTATTCCTGACTGATATGAAACCAAGCTAAATGCTGACTTCAATGTGTTATATGTTGTGCACAATGTAAGAACATAATAATAATACATATTAAACATCTCACCTTGAATTTTGGATAATCATTCATGATGATGGTTACAATCCCAATGAAAGGGACATAGCCTCGCGCCCGCCCCACCACATCCTTGCGGTTGAGCCAGGCTTGCCCATTAGCATATAGCCCACGGTCATCCACGTTGTTGTTGTCACCTTTAGTCAAGAACTTGACTGATCCATCTTCCCTGGGGATTTAACATTATTACTAAATCAGTATTAAAACTAAAAAAAAAAAAAAAAAAACACCCTGCTTTCAATGATTATTTACTTAACAGTTTAAGTTAAATGAGGACAATATGCAAGAGTACAGAAAAAGAGGAATAAAACCAATGGAACTAAAGCTTGACACAGTAGAGTGGTTTTGGGCACAGCCAAGACATAACCATGGTGATGTGCCTTGAAGCATTAAAAGCCCTGGAGATGAAGTTGGTGCCTGTTTTTAATATGTCACTTCTCTTAATCCTTGCCAGATGTAGAGGTTCATCTTTTCTATAAAAATGACTTTAAACGTGTAGAAACATTTCATTACAATCACAGACGAACACTACAAGCTCACCACCTCTACACACTAACCACCGCCTCTCCATTACTAAATGGTTGAATAGAAAATGCCAATAAAAATGGGAATGGGTATAAATCCTTACCCTTGCTTTAATGAGAAGACTCTACCATTAACCAAACTGAAATGAAACAAAGATTGAAGAAAAACTAACTTTTCATGAACCTTCATGACACGGTGAACTATGGGGATGTCACGTCCTTCCACCTTGAACACAACAATTTCCCCGGCACGGATGGGCTCCTGTTCATAGTTTGTAAGGAAAAGGAGATCCCCTCGTTGAAAGGCTGGTTCCATGCTCCCACTGTTGATACAATAATATTATGCACATGTTTTGTAGAGGTATACCAAGACAGATATAATCATCCCTCATATTCTCCCTTATCTAAATTATATTCCTTTTTCCCTCTACTTTGTTTTGGACCCAGTATGATGTCTTTTTCTTTTTGTCCATATTAGCAGATCTTCAGGTCCAATTCCCCGTGTATTAATGAACAGTAATGCACCAGCCAAACATTCCTAATTCCTTTACTATAACATCCCTACCCGTGATCATTCCTTACACACTACCTACTCACCAATATATGTCCCTACTGCCATTGTAAATCTGCCCAACAATCAGGAAAATCTGGGTTATATAGTCAATTCTCTCTGTGAAAGTTAATTATGTATATAAGTACATAGATAGAACAGTTCCATCTCACCTGAGAACAACAACAATGGGGCTTTCACTGCAAGTCACCACCATCAGTCCCTTCCAAATCATAAGTGCAGAAGATACGATCATAGCAAAGTTCAGCAATTGGTAGAACAGCTGCAATAATTCAAAAATATAAGATTTACATAATTCAATCACACACACACACACACACACACAAACGGTCCGCTAGCGTAGTGGTTAGCGCACTCGGCTCACAACCGAGGGGGCCAGGGTTCGATCCCCTGGGCGGACGGAGATTATTTGGGTGTGTCTCCTTTCACGTGTAGCCCCTGTTCACCTAGCAGTGAGTAGGTACGGGATGTAAGTCGAGGAGTTGTGACCTCGTTGTCCCGGTGTGTTGTGTGTGAGTGGTCTCGGTCCAACCCAAAGATTGGTCAATATGAGCTCTGAGCTCTTTCCATAGGGGGACGGCCGGCTGTCTCGAGAGAGACAGAAGTATAGATACTTGGAATGGACTGAAGGAAAAGGTCATAATGGCAAAAAATGTACATCAGCTGAAGGAAAAACTGTACAAATATAGATACGGAGACAGGACCACACGAGTGTAGCTCAGGCCTTCTATATTACAACTAGGTAAATACACATAGTAAGCAAGATATGTGAGAAAGTCATCAAGAAACAATGGACTGAATACTTAGAAAGATAAGGAATAATAAGAGATAGACAACTTGGATTTAGAACAGGAAGATCATTTGCCACAAACTTATGAAGTTTTTATTCAAGAGTGATAGATATAACACAAGAAAGAGATGGATGGGCATATGCATATATTTAGACTTAAAAATTATATATGTTAAGGTTCCGCACAGGATATTACTATGAAAGTTGGAGTACATTGGAGGATTGAAAGGAACATTAAAAAACTGGATGGAAGACTACCTGAAAGTAAAGGAAATGAGATCAGTAGTAAAGGATGAAAATTCAGAATGGAGTGAAGTAAGGAGTGGAGTACCACAGGGATAAATTTTGGCACCAAAAATGTTTTTTAGTACATGTAAATGACATGACAGAAGGAATAAGCAGTTACATAAGTCTGTTTACAGATGATGCAAAATTACTAAGAAAGATAAGAAATCACAAGGATTGTGAAGAGCTACAAAATTATATAAACAAATATATGAATGGAGACATGGGAAATTTAATTTAATGCAAAAAAAATGCCATGTATTGGAAATGAAAAAAAGTTAAATGAGACCCTCATGGACGTATAAGTTAGGGGAAAATATTATATCAATAGCAAAAGAAGAGAAAAATTTGGGAGTAAAATACAGGACAACTTATCACCAGAGAAACATATAGGTAGAATATTTGATGACACTTTCAGGATGCTAAGGCATATACGGATGGCTTTTCATTTCCTAGATAAAGATATGAGAAAAATTATAACTACAATGATCAAACCAAAACTGGAATATGCAGAAGTAATATGGTTCCTGCACAAAAAAAAAGCCTGTTGAAATTAGAAAGAATACAGAGAATTCCAACTAAGATGGTACAAAATTGGAAGACCTAACATATGAGGAAAGATTAAAAGAAATGCATCTAACAACACTAAAAGAAAGAAGAGAAAGAGGTGACTGTCACAATATATGAATTGATAAACAATTTGGAGGAAACAGATGGAACATATCTAATATTGAGAAGAAAAGGAGAGGCTAGATATTTGAGGGACTGAAGAAAAATTGCAAAGGAATTTTCTTGAATGTTACAAAAAAGTGCAGCTTTCCCCAGAAAAATAGAGATACTTGGAGCGGAATGAAAGAAAAGATGATGATACAACAACTGAAAGAAAAACAGGGCAAATGTAGATATGGAGACAGGACCACACGAGTGTAGCTCGGGCCCTGTATATTACAACTAGGTAAATACACGTGCCTCCCACATCAACCTGCTTAAGTATATCTTTAAATCAAATTTGTGCTTAACATTTGGTTTTTTAAACAGCTTCTCAAACTTTGGTATATTTTCATCAGCATAATCATAACTTTCATCTAGAAACATTGAAAACACGTGTTTATCATATTTGAGAGATTTAAAACCGGTGGAGATGCAGTGATTGTGAACAAGGTGTTTGGGCAGAGCACAGACACCATCACAATAATCCTTCAACACTTGGTTTAGTAGCGTTAGTTGGGAAAGAAAACTATTAAAACAAACCTGACGCATGTTCATTCGTCTTAAATCGTCCAGAAAATCAAACTGCAACATTTTGGTGGTGTTTGGGAGAGTGAAATATGTGCAGTCAAGTGCCGGGCTGACGTCCTGTTTACCCTCGGCGGCAACAACATTGACAACACACTACTCCACATACACCTCACATGCCAAAAACATTAAACTTAATGCACTTCAATAACAGTGTTCAAGAGGATGATTTTTATTCATTTGAATTTATAAATATATTACCATGAAATAGGTGAAAAAACAAATTACATGAATGTCTATAATTTGCAAAAACTCTATCACTATAAATATAAATTTATTTTGCAATGCTCTTGATGATTAAATATTTATTTATTTAGTATAATAAGTGTAATTAGTGATGAATGTTATGAATGAGAGCCGAATGTGTGGTATCGTCATCACAAGCACAACAGTGACGTGTGTGACACTCGTTGGTACACGAGGCGTTGTCACACGCTGATTTATTACCGGTGTGAGTGTCCTACTCCTAGCACACCGGTACCGGCACCCACATGTACTAGTTGTTCAGTAGAAATTACTGAACTTATTGTAAGGTTGCAGTGTGTAGGAGACAAGAAGTGTTGAAGAGTCGCGTGCTGTTTGTTAGTGTTACCTGCAGTGTTTCCATCGTGTGCAGGTAAATATAAGTGTGTACTCAGGTAATGTCTCGTGTTGGGAAACACTGACAACTTGATCTATAGTAGTAAGTAAGTAGCCATGAAAGGAGTGCTGCCGTGGGTACAACCCCTGACAGTTACATATCCACGTCAATCACACAATATTGATCAACATGGTCCAGGTGGAGTTTGGTTCACATTCACTGTCACGTCACTACACACTACACACACAACATTCCTTGCTGCACTAGACACACACACTTTGATATATATTTATATATATATATAATATATATATATATATATATATATATATATGGTAAAAGTACAGAATAAGGCCTTCTGCCCTTTCTTTTTTCTCTCCTTCCCTACATAGAATACTCAACACATCTGTGAAGGTTTCAGGCGGGGGTCACTATTATTTACCTCGCAAAACGTCTTTGAAGTTATGTTAGGTTGGTTAGGTTATGTTAAGTTGTGGGTAGGTTAAGGTTGTCAGGTTAGTTTACGGTTATGTTATGGTTAGGTTTGGTTCAGCTAGTATCGATTATATAAGATTTTTACATTTTATTACCCAAATCCAGAAAAAAATCGAAAGTTGAGAACCCTAACTTTTGGGTAATAAAAGGTAAAAAATTTATATAACCAAACCTAACCTAGCTAAACCTAACCATAACATAACCGTAACCTAACCTAACCATAACTTAACATAACCTAACAGGTAAATAATGGTGACCCCTGCCTGAAACCTTCACAGAGGTGTTGAGTACACTATGTATAGTATGTAGGGAAGAAAAAAAGAAAGGGCAGAAGGCCTTATTCTACACTTTTACCTATTGTTACATTACCTGATGCATTCTGAGGAGGTTTTATTGGTTTGGTTTGGTTGTTTTGTTTGGTCTATGCCTCACAGTCGTGGTGGACCACCGCTGGCCCACTGTGGTGCCCGACCACAGCAGTTCTTCCCAGTAAACAGCTTAAGCATCACGGGACTCAATCTGCTGACCAAGCGAATGCAAGGCCAGCGCGCTACCACTGTACTAGCCGGGAGGCTAGTACAGTGTAGTTACATTTCCGTTGTAAATACTTAGTTTGTGAGATATTCAATGTTATTAACAAGGACTAAAAAGAATTTTAATAAGTTGAGATGTATTTTGTATTCATCTATTACTTCTCAATATAAATTGCTACTTTTTTGGGAGGGAGGGAGGAGAGTTATCTACAAACTTGAATATTTATAAAACTATGTTTTTCACTACTAATGAATGTGCAAATTAATATATATATATATATATATATATATATATATTGTATTACCATACATAATATAAAGAGTGGATATATTTTGGGATGTTGTCAACAACAATTACTAAGTAGAATGAAAATGTACAGTGATTGTATTATTTATTAGTATTTCTCAGTGAATTAAGTTTTAAAGCAGATATTTGATTTCATTATATGTTGAGTTTCCTTTTCTTCCTTTTAGACAAAAGAATAAAGGAAAACATGAAGAGATTTGTGTGCCTTGTATTGAGTGTGGTGGTGGTTGTGGCAGCCATGATCACCGACACTGTCAGCCAGAAACAGGAGGACAAAGTGGAGACTTGGGAACCAGATGATGACCAGGATGATGAATTGACCTTGACTGATGAGGCAACGCCAGATGAATTCCCTGATGATATGAAAGTCTTTACTCCAACTGAGGAATGGCAAACTATTGAACAAGGTAGTGTAACATTGACTTCAGTGATGAGGTGTTGCTTGCATCATAGTTTGTATCAGATTTTAGTGTCTTGCAACTTTTTCTCATAGAGGTTGTGCCAATGAACTGTTTCGAGAAAATATTCAGATGAAGGTAGAGATTTATACTTGAATATGTAGTACATTAGACTAATGGATTGTTCATTTGTAGTAATGTTGAGTTTAAAGGGAAATTTCACAGATTACAGGTGTTGTGAGTACTACTTATCTTAAAACCTAACCTCACTCACTCTGTACATTTACTTGTAGCTAACTTTAAAACCAACTCAAAATTACCTCAATAATTGCCTTATGATAACTTATTTGCACACTCTTTGTTCAGTGATCTGTGTCACTGTCATGCACATCACTAAGCCACTTGTTCACTGTCACTTTGAATATCTGAGCTCTACAAACAACAACACTGACACCGTCCGGGCACTTGTCCAAGGCTAGAAATCTATTTCATCACCACACATATGATTGGGTGAACTGTTTTGGGGCGAATAGGCTGTTTGAAAGTCATGTTGTGTGTGTAGAAAGGAGTACGAATGGTGGGGCTCTGTTGTTTTTTTCAGATGTCACCTTACATGCATATTTGGCAAATTGACATTTGCATGGAAAAAAAAATTTGATTCGGTAAAGCATATGTATATGAATGTGATGTTGATGTAACAGGTTTGTGGTATAGATAGGCAGATGGACACCTGTTCTGAGCAGTTGAAAGTTTCTACATAACAAGTAAGCCATGCGTGAGAGAAGCTTAGGAGAGAGGAAGGGAATACTTCTTAGCAAGGTTTGGCTATGATGACAAGTTTTGTGAGACATCACTGTGAATGGAGTTGTGAGGAAGATGAAAGCTAGGGTTAGAAACCAAGAGATAAGTGTGGTATTACCTAATGTACCATATATATTTCACTAATTCCTAAAATGGTCTACATCGAGACTAGAAGTGGAGGTCACTATAAATATCAATCAATCATCAATCATTGGGGGGAAACGCCGAGGGGTGCGTCGCCTCGCCAACCCTCCAACGCCAGCTCCGGCGATCACCCCGTGCAAGTCTCCTTCCCATACCAAGTAACTCCCAACAGTAAGCATCGACTTGCCCCAACCACGAACTTCTCCATCCTGGGTTATCCCGGGTCACTATAAATATGCAAATCAGTAATTTATCATGTCGGTTTTCATGGGATACATTATTTTTTTGTTTATTTGTACAGGGGGAAATCTGCCATACCAGGAAATATACAATATTATTCTCTTCTTGCATTTACTCCTTTTTGAAAAATTAATAAAGCTTATTGTGCACAACAGTGCTGACTGTCAATTAAATGAAGGAAAACTTGCATAACATTTGCCCAACTAGACAAAGGCCAGAATATCAATCTCCCCAATGTGCCAGCACATCCAAACCATTTGCTGCTGGCTGCCACCTGTGTAACAATGCAATCCATAATATTTGTGCTATTGTCCCATATTCTAAACAAAGTACTTGTGGGTATATATGGTAATAATCTTGAAACTGTGTAGTAGTTTTAAAGTTTTGTACAATATGAACCCACTGTACCATTCTGTTTGTGTAGCTATAAATGGATCTGCAATGTGAAATATTATTGCAGGTAGTAATTCACACTTTATTTGTGTTGTTAACCAGAATTTAATGCCAGAGATGCCAAAAAAAATGTCAGGTTTCCTCCAGAGATTATGAATGGCACTTAATCATTGATGAGCAGGTCCTTACCTCAATCACAAGACACTCACTGCCTATAGATATATATGATAAAAACATTTTATACTATTTATGACCATTATCAAGAAAATCTTTTACAGGACAGGCAGTTCCTCGTGGCCTCCACATCCGCATGAACCTCCAGACTGGTGTTAAAGAAGCAAAGTTGTTGGATGATGAGGATGAAGCCAAGCATGGCCATGCACTCCATGTAGTAGAGAACCATGAACAAGTTAATATGAACAAAGCAGTCATTCCATTAGAAAAAGATGATTCAGAAAATGAAGAGAAAATGGATTCTAAAGCTACTTTGATGAGGGATAATATAATTGAAGCTCTACAGCATATTAAAAGTGATGATGGAAAGGTAAGTCAAGTTAATTGTACAGCTTATAGAGTGGATGGTACAAATTCTTGTCAATTTGGGAGTTTTCAAGGGACCTCTCTCTAATATCTTACAAAATGGAAGGCTTTAATGAACCATAGTAAGTAAGTAATAAGAGAAGAGAAGTACAACCTGCACAAACACTGTACGTCCCGTCAGTCATGCAAATGAAGATGAGGTTGGGGTCGTATCCACATCACTTAGCCACTACATCTACCCTCCATTTATGTATGTGTGATATGTTAAAAAATGGTGCCCTGTATATTACATATCAACAGCAAGAGAGTACATATGTATTAACTGTGAAACTTATGTCGTGAGAGCAGGTCATCTTGGGGACTTCTAAGCTAAGGGTATTATTAAGATTATTATTTTGTATTCCTATAATGTTCACCTGGGTATTTCCATTATGTACTTCTCCTATCACATCTAACATGCTTTATTTGATTTGTTTTTTAGTCATCATCTTCTATGACACCTTCATTTTGAGAGCTTCCTTGAGGCTGATGCCATGTTTGTTGTCAAGATGATAACCTTGTCCCAACTCAAAACTCTTCGGGGCAATCTTGATTTTGAAACAAGATAACTTGAATTTGTCTTGACTTATAATGCTCACGAGAATGTACATTTGTCAAGCCTAAGAAAGATGACAACTTTTGCCTCAAGAACATGGCTCTGGTCAGCCAATGCTCGTGTAATTGTCAATTTTGGATATGGGTATGGAGATATTGTTTGAAATGGATTAGTCACTTAAAAGTCAATTTGTGTTGTATTTTGAAAGTACACGTAACAAAACTCTGTTGTATAATATATTGATTTCATTATTTCATATGTTTGTGAAATTTTCAGAGGTGGTTTCTAGCACAAATGATCAAGATAGAAACTTAGTGTTGTAATGTTAAATTAATGTGATGCAATTATTTCTATTTCTTTCCAGGAAAATATTGAAAATGCAGAAAAAAGAAAGAAGAAGTTACGTACGTATGAAGAATTAAAGGAAAACTTTGATGCCTTGAACATAAAGGTTGAAACAGATGTAGAAATACTGACCAACTTGATGAATCGTTATGAAAAGGCCAAGTCAGATGAAGACCGTACCACTTTGTTGGCGGATCTGGAATACTTAGTTCATCAATTTGATAATGCCATCACCTTTGTTGAAATGGGTAAGCTTAAGTGAATTTCTTGATTTGACAAGTGAAGGTGTACAGGTGCAGGCTCTTCTGCTGTGGTCATTTTCTCAGAGCTCGTTCCTAGAGGGAACATGGCGTCAGAGACTATAGAAAAGATAGATTTTTTGAAAACTTACTGAATACTGTGAAATATAAGTACAGTAGATAAAAAAAATATTGCATTTTTTATTCTGAATGTGTAAATATGTTAAAATATGTAACTTTTTTTTTAATTGATAACATTTTATATAACCGGGCAAATTTCACTTATGGTCATACAGATTCTTGTTTCCATGTGTATGTAAGAGATTTAGGTTTTAATTTTATTATTTCCTAACAGGTGGATTGCAGCAGATAGTGTTGCCAGGGATCAACTCAACTAGCAACATTATCAAACAGGAGGCATTTCACTTGCTTGGCTCAGCAGTCCAAAGCAACCCAAGGGTCCAGATAGCTGCTGTTGAAGCTGGCCTAGTTGAATCACTCATTAGAACTGTGTCTTATGAAACTCGGGTAAGCTTACCAGTCAAGGGCTCAGAGGCTTTCTGCACCAAAATGTTTTCTTGGCATTCCCACTTATTAACACGATGATAAAACATGAAACTATCGGTTTGAAAATATACTTACAGGTGGATGTGGCACGGAAGGCTGTTTTTGCACTGTCCTGCTTAGTGAGAGGCTTTCCTTATGGACAGCAAGTTTTGGCACAGAATGGAGGCTTGGAGGTGCTACGGAAAGTTTTTGACAGAGAAGACTTTCAAAGCTTGCCACTTCAGCTGAAGGTGAGTTTTGAAAATATGCAATATCTTTTGAAACATCACCTTTTAATGTGTAGTTTTTTTAAGGTGTTATTATTACAATATAAATCCCATCTCTAATTCAAACTTTATGTGGCTGAAACTAGCTTTTTTTTTACTGTGGGGAGGAGCTGCAAAAACATTACCACTGCCACTCACTCTGTCCCTTGCTAGCTGGAGTGAGAGGTCTGGGAAGACTCTCCTCGGTATACTTGACCTTCAATTTATCATATTAAATGGGAATCTACTTGTCTGTTACTTAATAAAGTCTGTTGCTTGGTATTCGGTCACTGGTCTATGATTAAATGGTTCTTCTTTGTTTCCATTTTTGTAAATAGACATTATATCTGCTATTTTCTATTTTTTAGGGACTTTTCCTGTTTTAAGAGAACACTCAATTATATTGTAAAATGACTCGGCCATTTCTTGTCTACACTCCTTTAAGTTCTTAGTTGCAATTCTCTGTATTCTTTCTAATTTCAACACATGTTTTTTTGTGCGAGGACCATATTACTTCTGCATATTCCAGTTCTGGTCTGATCATTGTAGTTGTAATTTTTCTCATCATATCTTTATCTAGGAAATGAAAAGCCATCCGTATATTCCTTAGCATCCTGAAAGTGTCACCAAATATTCTATTTATATGTTTCTCTGGTGATAAGTTGTCCTTTATTACCAATACCAAATCTTTCTTTTCTTTTGCAAGTTGATAGTTGATCCTTATTTATGATTTAACTTTATATCATTCTTACACAGGTGGTGGCTCTTCTCCATGACTTGTTGATGGAACGTGAAGAAGCAGAAGGAGAAAGACTGCACCAGTTGCAACGCTTCAAATTGGATGAGCAGCTTGCAGTAGGGGGATGGTGTCCTGTGGTTTCCTCTCTTCTAACAGTGGCATCTTTTGATCGACGAGACCGTCGTTATGACATGGGTGCTGCCCTCAAAAATGAGATGCCCTTAAGACCTGATCATGACACAGTGAGTTGTAGTGATGATGTATGGGATGCAGTTACTACTTTATTGAATCATTTTTGCTTTTCATTTGTGTTTACTATTGAATTTTCAGGATTTTAGGAGATTTTCATGGATACCTAAAAATATTTTACTGCTCTATTTCATTTCAGGTGGACAAAGTAGTTTCTGCAATGAGTAGTATGGTGGGAGTGTGTCGCTACCAGTTCTTTGACACCCTCCCACTCCTTCGCAACCTGGCTCGTACTTATGATGATTTGGCCTACAAGGAACAGTTCCAAGATAATGATGATGGAGGCCATGCCTTGTTTAAGGGCCTAGCAGACACAATTCAAAGATTGGTGAGGGATATTGGCTTAAAAAATGAATTGTAACCATTAATCATGATGTAGTGGATAGCATTGTTCTCAGGAACCTCATTGGCCCAATCTTGCCAGCATCTGAACCCTTGAAAAGATAAGCAGCTGACTGTCAACACAGTTCTGCATTCCTCCTTTCAAGGTTGACTAGTAAATGAGTATTTAGAAAGCATGTAGGGGAGGTAGCTGGTAGAGTGGTTGAAGTGTCTGTGTCCAAGGGCACCTGCCTAGGCACTTGAAAGTAAGTCAATAACCTGTCACAAACGTTGTGGCCAGATAGATAAAATAACATTGTTGTCTGTACCATGTGACATTTGCTTCCCACCATTATAATCATGTACCATACCTCTTACTAACCAATTGCATGCTTGTAGCATTTCTATACGTAGTTGAATTTCCTCTGATCAAAGTCAGAACAAAATGTCTCCAGTATTTATTACGCTTTTCACTATCATATGTTATTTATTATTGTTGTTATGTTTCCATACTCTAAGCCTAGCATCTACCTTTGGTAAAATCTTAACTGGAACTACACCATCAGTATGTTACATACTGATATGTTATATACAGTTCATGTTGATACATACAATATGTTACATACTGATGACTAACTTAGAAGGTAAAAGAAATTTAGAATATGAAGGTTATTGTTTAACAAAAAACTCATCCAATGATAACAGATGGCAAATAGGGAAGGATGATGAGTTAAAATTTAATGCATTAAAATGATAATATATCATACTTATGCTCTTGTATACATTTATAATTTATTTTGTTTCGGACCTAGAAACTGAAAGTAAAGGAAATAAGTAGGACAGTAAACTGTTCAGACAGTTGTTTGATGGAAATCTTTTTTATTACCAAACTGTATTTACTTGAGAACAGTGAAAAATCAGCCCTTTGGTGAGGGCTACAAGAATACTACCATCGTATTCCCTGTGGATTGTAAAAGTCGACCAAACAGGACGGAGTGAAGGGTCTGGGAAGTCCCGCCTTTGTATTCTGTCCTACGAAAAGACAGCGTAGAGGGATAGGGGAGAGTAAAGTCTCCCTGTACCCTAAATACCTTGTGATAGCTACCTGCTTTTAATGGTATGTAGGCCAGTTATATAGATATAGATCGATAGACAGTGAGAAATAAAAACTAGAAATATGATAAAACACTGGATAATTTATGATAAAGTTTTGTGATTGTTTTGTGAATATAAAAAGTCAAAGGTTATTTCCCCAGATTTGTGATGCTTGGCATTGTACATTGTTCTATAAATATACTTAATGTACTTAGTTTTTGACAGAAATGGTATAATTTCTGAAGGAAATCGAGATAGATGCACAATGAAAAGTACATTACAGGTATTTTGTAAACCTGTAATTCACCTCAAAAGTTTAAATTTAAAAGACAAGGAAGTAAGAAAATGTATTCATAAAGCTGAACATCTAGTCATAGAAATAACTGAACTTACTGGATCTCTATAGTATCATATAGATTAAGTGTTTTGTAAATAAATTGCTGAATTTCCTGTATTGTTTCCTTTAAAAGAGGAATATGAACTGTTCCACTGATACCTTCAATGAAGGTAAATTGGTTCAATGATCAATAAGAAGCAGATCAAGATGATATAACTATAGGTCTCGATTGACTTCACCAACATCTCTAACATCACTACTATCAGAACGGACTCAGTGTGAAACATGAAGCATAGGTGAGATGCATTCGTATCTTCCCTTCATAATATTTTAAAGGCCTTAGAGCTATACACTACAATGTTCAGAGTTCCAGTAGTAAATCCAATAAGCCTTTTATCAATATAAAAAGAAAGGAACAGGGATGATAAAGTTAAGCTACTGTATTCCCTGGCGTCAGAGTTGCCCTGATGTTGAAGACGCACCCCACATTGATTTCTTGTATGTTGGAAAAAAATGTAAAGATGAATATCCTGACAAAAAGATTTACTAAGATGTTTTGTAGGTTGCTTGTGGGTTGCTTAATGACTTCCTCAAACCACGAATTTGAGCTGTTTCCTTAGGAATGTGTTCTATATAAGGAAATGAGAATATTATCCTAAACACATCTTCTAATGATGTCGTAATTAGGATATTAGTCATGGCCTCTCCACAGTTATTAAAATCTGAACTCTGCAGGCATTGCTATTCAGGTTTTCTGTTTAATTTCTGGTTCTTTATAAAGTGTGGATACCATTCACATGCACAAACTATTCAAATGAGTAGGCATAGGTTTCATATTATTATTATTATTATTATTATTATTATTATTATTATTATTACCAGAAGTAGTAGTAACAGTAGTAGTATCTACAAGATTAAACAAGTGAATCATCACAAAAAATTTGGTTCTTTGAAAAAGATATTTATAGTTGGGTATTGTATTTTTTTTTATTGATTTGCTTATGTGTAGCAATATTAAGCGGCAAAGGGTAATGGTACAGCATGTGGGGAGGTAAAGCATCCATAATTTTCATCCTATATATGCCTATGAACCCTGATCAAAACATACTGACCCATGCAATACTATTTTTGAATATTGAAACCATGTCCAGTTGATAATATTCCTTGCATTACAAAATGGTGCTGGTTAACGTTTAGTGTGTTACGTGTGTTGTGTGTACTGATGTTTAGTGTTTTGTGTTTTCAGCCTCATGCTCAAGTGATCTCTGCATTAGGAACACGGAGGTAAACACGCAGGTAAACTTATAACTCCTTTTGTTTCTTCATAGTTCAATTCTTCTATAATTTGTCATTTAAGTTGTATATATACTGTATGTATATATTTTGTTTGTCATTAGAGAGCTGATAGTTTGAAGCATTATTAAGTTTGCACAAATACTGGGTTGACTAGGGAAAGATTTAAGTAAAGAGAAAATGCACAGTACTATGGGAAGGAAAAGAGAAGTCAAAAATTTTTGATAACCAAATGCTATACGAGGTCAGTGATCTTTTGGAAAAATTTAAGTTTTAGGATAAAGGAAAACAGATAGAAGGGCAATTCCATAAATACCAGTTAAGGAAAAAGTAAGGGAACACATCACATGGCGTGTCCTGCTTGTGTGGACTTTTTGCTTAATTGTAGTAAATATGATTTGAACTTTGGTCTGCTCCCTAGTCTATAATGCTCTCTTCCTGTCTCTCCACACATTATGCTAAACATTATTCTCTCCATTCCCTGCTGGGCACTGAAGTTTTCGTTCCAATTGTTTCGTGAGGTTCCAGGTTTCCGATGCATATGCTACAACTGGTGAAATGCATTTATTATAAACCTTTTTTAGTGGTAGTGGGAGATTATTTCAACAACTTTGTTTTGTTTACCAAAAACACTCCAACCCATCGTATTTGGCCCTTACTCTTCGCGCTGGCCATCGACCCGATCGTTCAGTCGCTGTCCTCACCGCTGAACGTGTGGTACCTGGACGATGGAACCCTAGCAG
>JAPQNM010000003.1:40104633-40122133 GCA_029783475.1 Metacarcinus magister
AATGGAAATTTTCTATTAGATATTTTGCGATTTCTAGAAATTCAATCTGGCATTGTTGATGTTTGAAAGTTGATAGCATTACATTCAACTTTAGTATATACATGGAAACCTGTTATGGTGAATATCAGTAATGTACCGGATAGTGCAATATGTAGCTTTCATAAAAAAATCTATAGATGGTTAAGTAACACGCGTAAATATAGTACAAGAAAAGCTTAAGAAAACTTCCCTTTTTGATGGACATTTACCGCTTGTCTGAGAGATCCATCCTGACTGTAATTACGGGTAAACATCTGCCGCTGGAGAGGCTCATCTTGGCCTTTTCACAAGTAGGTAAACAGAGGTGGCGGGAGGCCTAGGCAGGGACCCAAGGCCTTTGTGGGGCCAAGACATGACAATCAGCGCGGCGCCCAGCCCTCAATGCCGGCCCTTGGCGACAACAATGGAAGATGGAAAGGATTATTTCACAGAGACGAAGCAAACAAGTTGTATGGGAACTGCATTACCAAAACTCTCTCTCTCTCTCTCTCTCTCTCTCTCTCTCTCTCTCTCTCTCTCTCTCTCTCTCTCTCTCTCTCTCTCTCTCTCTCTCTCCTCTCTCTTCACCCCTAGTGTGTGTGTGCGGGGGGGGGGGGGAAGGCTGGGGTCGCACCGTATAGTATAGAGAGATAGGCAGGTGAGAAACTTCCCACGGGGTCAGGTTGCAATATACACCCTTCCCAAAATCACGTTGGCCGCCACTTATCTGTTAATGTCCCTCTCTTCTGTGCCTAAAAGCTCCCTACTCTTGTCTCTTGTCCTCTGCCTCCCCCAGTCACCCCTCAGCCTTGGGTCTTCGTAATTGCTCTCCTGCTATTTTTATATTATACTTCGTTTCTTTAATGTTTTCTCTCACTTACAATCCCACAACAGTCCATTGTAGTCCGTTTCTTTATCATTGTATGCAGTAAGAGGATGGACAACTGGTAAAAAAAAGCGCAATGTTAGAAAGGAAAGATGTATAGAAAAGGAAAAAGAGCAGATCTTTGTTCCTTATAATAAATAAATATAGTTAAGTTGCGCCTCCCTAAAACAGTGGCGCGCCAACCCGGGAAATTTGAAACTGCGCTTCGAAATCCATGCCGGAAAACTGATGGAACCGGAATATTGATTACCGGATTAGTGATGGTCTACCTATAGTTTAGTTCCTATACCATCAAAGTTTTACATGAATTACTATCCTTTGCAATTATCATCATGGATACTGTACGTAAATGACAATAATTGTGTATATATCTTCTCTTCTCTGAGTTTCGTGTCCTAATATACGCAAATGAATGCAAAAAAAAATCTCACCTATAAAGATAACATACTCCCTTCCCTTTAGTCTTACATCTTTGGACTTACTACTGCTACTTCCAGACGCCATCTCCTGACATCATTATAGTTGTACCCCTTGCCTACCAATGTTCAGCTTGTTTCCCATCTTGTGTGAAAACAAATGATAACATCCACTGCCCAGGAGGTATCAGTGTCCAGGAATGCATCGACAGCCTTGATTATCCCGACAAGTTTGCAAGGTGATCTTCGGAAGGTCAGAATACTTGAGCGGATTATCACAGGATATTATTAGGCTTACCCTACGTATAGAATATTAGATGCTACTCTCTCTCTCTCTCTCTCTCTCTCTCTCTCTCTCTCTCTCTCTCTCTCTCTCTCTCTCTCTCTCTCTCTCTCTCTCTCTCTCTCTCTCTCATTTCAAGAACATATCCTTTTGTCTTTCTTATTAATATCCTCACGTCTCTATTTTCTATGTTATTTGTATCATCTTTTATTTTAATTTATTCATGTTATCTTTTACGACTTCATGTCATAAGAGTTTCGTGTTAGCATATCATTCTCACTTCATCCAGAGCAATGTGCGAGAGACGGTAGTTGGTGCAATGGCGTGGCTTTGTTTTTTTTATCTTCTTATGGATGTGGTTATATAAGGAAAATTATGTCAGATCTACCACATTTTCTTTTCCTAAATGCGCTCATATATCTCCAACCTTTTCTTTCTTTCTTTCTTTCTTTTTTCCTTTCTTTCACTTTGCGTACCGAAGCACCTCGTGGCACCACCGTTTAGTTCGTCCTGAAGCACAAAAACTGAGGCAACCTGATCGAGCCATTTTCCGGAAGCTTCAGTGATTGGATGATATTTTTGAGGTTGCCGGAAACGCTGCCACGCTGTGTTAACTTGATGCCTCTGGAGCGACGAAAGAAGGAAGGAAAGAAGGAAGGAAGGAAGGAAAGCTGGAACAATCCCTTACTGACTATAATAACAACTACAGTGAATGTTTTAGTGAAAGAACCGTCGCATCTACCTTTACTGTGGAAAAAATTAGGACTAAAGTACCGCAAAATACAAGTTAATCATAGGCTTTTATTGCTTGGTTATTTGATATGCGTTAAATTGATGACTCCTTGTTATTTATGAAAGTTCATTGATCGCCTGCCATTCACCTTACATGAACATTGTTGCCTCACCGTAGCAGCAGCAGCAGCAGCAGCAGCAGCAACTCATTATATATAGTGTTACCTGTATACACGCACACCATTGGCATGAACTTTTCTTACTTCACCTCCAAATCAAGGTAATTTGCCTCATTAGGATAGGAGCACATCAGGTTGGCGGGGCAGGAGAGTGTGGAGTAAAGGAGGAAGAGGAGGAGGAGGAGGAGGAGGAGGATTGAAAGTAACCTGGCGAGGATGGAGAGAGAAGGAAGAGGGAGGGTGTGGGAGGATAGGCATTGAGGGAGGGAAGGGGCGAAGGAAGAGAGACGGGGGAAGGGCGATGGTGAGGTTGTGAGGGCACAGTCTACGGTCTTCTTTGGGGTCAGGTGTCGCAGCTTCAGATTGGCTATGTGGTGCCCCTGGGCGCTTCCTGGGTCAGGTGACGCCCCCCACTCCCTCCTCCCTCCACCGTTTCCCGCTGACTTGCGTGATATTAATTATTCTTGATGTGGGTTTAACAAGGAATGTAACACGTGTAAAAATGGTAAAATTTTTTGCGTAAGGCTAATTTCTTTTGCTGCATAACATGGTCGCACAAAAACTCTCTCTCTCTCTCTCTCTCTCTCTCTCTCTCTCTCTCTCTCTCTCTCTCTCTCTCTCTCTCTCTCTCTCTCTCTCTCTCTCTCTCTCTCTCTCTCTCTCTCTCTCTCTCTCTCCCCACTTTTACTTAATATAAAAAAGGGACATTATATCATGGTAGAGAATTTTTTTGTTATTGCAATGAACGATGAATGGAAAGTTTAGTAGGAAGCTGTGGCGCGGAACTCATAATTTCTTCAGTGTTTTTAAATAATTTGAAAAGCAGCAGAACGATTCCCCTCCGTGTCCTAGTTCCAACTCCTTATTCTCACCGAGTGTCTGTCTAACATACAATCTGTTCCATGTTAGTCCCTACAACTCCCGTTTTGGTGTCGTGTCCGTGGGAGTGTAACTGAAATAACAAAACAAAACAAAAACATGACACTAGTAGGTTTAAGCATTTGTCATGTCAAGGACGGGTTCTGAGTGGAGTCAGTTGTATATGATCTTGAAGTGGTGTTCCCTTATATATTTATGGTTCTTAATTTAAGAGTCCTCCCTCCTAAGGACTGTCTCATGTTTTATATAAAAGACATAACAAATCTCCCTCGTCTTTAAACCAAGTCTACTGTGATCATGATGAGCCTTTCCCTAATGTATATATAGTTTTTTTTATGAATCTTCATCTTTCCTATACGCTGTTTTATGTCTCATATTAAACGCATAACATTCTCTCTCATTTTTAATCTCAAACTTTGACTATCACTCACGTACCTATAATAATGGACGTACTTCTATCAAACTCTTCATGCTACGACTTCTCCACCAATTGCAGACACATTTATCTTAATGTAGCAGTTCCCAATTACTTGTGGCCATTAACTCAATTTTCTCCAAATTATGCTTAGCAACAAGCCCAATTACCCCCACCATCTTGCACATAAACTTTCCAAAAGGTTGTCTTTACCTCGGCTGAATGTGAAATTACTCTGAGTGGGGTAATTTACCTCTATTTGGGAATCGCTGTCTTAACATGTGCAGCTTATTATTATTATTGTTGTTATTATTGTCATTATTATTATTATTATTATTATTAATACTATCATCATTATTATTGTTATTATTATTGTATTATTATTGTTGTTCTTCTTGTTGTTGATGTTGTTTTTGTTCTTTTCGTTATTGTTATTATCACTATTAGTACTACTATTGCTTCTAATACTCATTATATATATATATATATATATATATATATATATATATATATATATATATATATATATATATATATATTTATATATATTTATATAATTATTGGTGCGCAGTCTACATGTTACTACCAATCTTTCTTTGATGAATATGACCTTTTTATGAGTCATGCTCTTAAAACACAACTCTGATAAAAGAAACAGAACTTACAGAAATAAAAACAAGTTAACAATAACACAAATATAAGTAATAACCTTACGTCAGTTTCTCTCTTTAACACGTTATTGTTTGTCATGAGTATGTACCGCGTATCAATCAACCAAACAGGAAGGGACAGAGAATAGGTAAAAATTTTAAATGGCCCCCATTAAACATCCATATTTACCACCAATCACATTCAGCTCATCTCCCTGTTGTGGTAAGCCTAGTACAGCGTGCGTGGCGTGGCGTGGCATGGCGTGGCGTGGCGTGGCGTGGCGTGGCGTGGCGGGTGCCGTTGTACTCTCGCCCCTGCAGTAGGAAGGTCGGGGGCGTCGGTGAAGGGAGGGTACTCGATTGTAGGTGGAAGAGGAAGGGAGTCCGCTACTGCTATAATCCGGTTATGTAGATGAGCAACTCCATATTTACCCTCGAAACCAGACACTGTACCTCCGAAGTCATTCCTCCGGCAGATTCACGGATTAAAGGGAGATGTGGGGAGAAAGACGTGGTCGGGGCGTAGATGTGTGACGACGGTGGTCATTGTGGAAAATAAAAAGCATCTACTATACACAGAGCAATGGGTGGGTGAAAGGAGATGAGTAAGATGCGGGGGCGAGGTTAATAATTTATGAATGTGTGGCTTGATGGAGAGAGTGAGTGCAGGCGTGGCGTGTAGGATGGAAGGACAGGGTCTGGGGGAGGGAAGCGTCAATGCTGCACGGGGGAAGAAGATGCATGGCTTTATGGCTGGTTAATGTGATGGTGAACACGTAAGAGTTGCAAACAATATTTTAGAGTAACGTCACATTTATATTATACACAATTAACATGTACTTAACCCTAAATTCGTTGTTGCTGCTATGAATTTAAATACTATGTGATTTGATGCAAAAGTCCATGATTTAATAAACTGTGATATTCAGGTATTTGAAATGCATATACTCTTATAGCTATTGAGTTCTTTCTATATACATAGACAACAGTAAAGGATTCTTCCATGGTTGGGGCAGAGATAATAATATAATCTGGGAACAATGAATAGTGCTTCGAAACACCGGAGCATCACACGCCCGCTAACAGTGGCGCATCAGTAAGCGTCTCGTCAGTGTGGCGGCGAGCATGGCGCCTCTTCGACCCCCGCTACTAAATAAAGCTTGTCTTATTTTCTCCTAACAAGAACTGTGACCTGCGTGGGAAAGGTATCATAAAAACGGACAATATATTTCATGCATCACCAGAAAATCGTAGAACAGTGTATCCAAAACCACTGTTGTTATGTACTCGTATGTGTAATATAGCATCTAATTGAAAACCAATCCGAATTCCTCACTTCTCCAAGGCATGGCGTCATAACTGCCAACGTGCGTGGTAGCAAGTTACACGGACGCTTTCTGCATTCCTTCCACGTCAGGTATGTGAAGAGGAACTGTTGTGGCAGGTGGACGAGGCTGGGGATGACGTCAGCTCTTCAGTAGTACTGGGAAGGGAATTCGAGTGGTTCAGCCAATCTTTAGTGTGAAGAGGCTGCGTGTATGGGTGCTTGATAGTGGTGGTGGCGGTGGTGGTGGCTCCTCTTTTATTGACTTAGAGAACACACACACACACACACACACACACACACACACACACACACACACACACACACACACACACACACACACACACACACACATGTATTTATGTTTATACGTGTATGTGTATGTGTGCATGTGTGTGTGTGTGTGTGTGTGTGTGTGTGTGTGTGTGTGTGTGTGTTTGTGTGTGTGTGTGTGTGTGTGTGTGTGTGTGTGTGTGTGTGTGTGTGTGTGTGTGTGTGTGTGTGTGTGTGTGTTTCTCACTCTCACTCACTTTTTCCAGTTCTTGATATGCTCTTACTCCTATACCTCCCTTGCTCCTCTCTCTCTCTCTCTCTCTCTCTCTCTCTCTCTCTCTCTCTCTCTCTCTCTCTCTCTCTCTCTCTCTCTCTCTCTCTCTTCTACCTCAGTCACTCGTTAATTCAATCATTCCTTCACTCTTTCCATGTTTCAAGATAATGATACACATATATAGATTCATTCTACATTAATGCAGTCACTCACACTTCTCTCTCTCTCTGTTTTAAAACGATCGATTGGTTGATTACTTCCGTGCGTGTGCAAGCGCCGCCCACTCTCTCCCCCTTAGTCACCAATTAGATTATTTAGTTAGCTTGTGATAGGATGAAGAGGCTAGATTGACTCCGCCCTGTCCCCCTGACCCGACCAATAGCACACTCCATAGTAATAGAAACGATGCATTTACGTGGGAGGTGGTGGACCGTGACGGAAGGGGACGCGTTCCAGCTGAAGGGGGACGTGCAGATGAAGGGAAGAACACGTTTGGTTATGTTGACAAGTACCCGCTTGACGCATACTCAGTAAGAATAGATAATAAATGAATCAAAGGTCTTCATGAAACTACATATGATTTGTTGTGTTTTTTAATCATAGGCAGGAATATTTTTTTTTGTTAGGATGAGAGAGAGAGAGAGAGAGAGAGAGAGAGAGAGAGAGAGAGAGAGAGAGAGAGAGAGAGAGAGAGAGAGAGAGAGAGAGAGAGAGAGAGAGAGAGAGAGAGAGAGAGAGAGAGAGAGAGAGAGAGAAAAAAAAATATAGAAGTTATCACCAATATCTTAACCACCACACTGTCATGTTCTGTTCAGTCAAGGGATGCATTCAGCTTATTTCCCATCCTTTCCCCTCACCTCCTTCCTTCCCTGCCCTCCTTTCATCCCTTCCTTACTATAAACTTTCTCTTTTTACCCATCCATCCATCCATCCACACCTTTCTCGCTCTTTTTCTCTTTTTTTTTCCCCCTCTCTCTCTCTCATATCTTCTCTAGTTTCAGCTGGAGGCACTCGTGGTTTGTTCATTACGTAACGCCCAGGAGCTACAACAGGGTCTGCTTATATGTTGTAAAAAGGGAAAAGATAATTGACTTTGTTGCTGTTATCGTCAAATCAAACAAGTGAGGTATACAAGTTGCAGATATATAAGGTGTAGTTGCATAAATCTGTCACTGTTTGATGAAGTTAAACATGCATAGGATAGATATAATTGTGACGTGGAAGACAGCTGGTGACGTTTGGTTAGGTGGTGCTCAAAGGATGCTCAGTGACTGGTAATGACGCGATAATAATACTGATGAGAAGCAACAACAAGTGTGGAAGTAGAACACAAGTTGGCTTACGGGCATATCATTCGTTTACATTTTATTCTCTCTCTCTCTCTCTCTCTCTCTCTCTCTCTCTCTCTCTCTCTCTCTCTCTCTCTCTCTCTCTCTCTCTCTCTCTCTCTCTCTCTCTCATGGCGTAGAGTGTTTATTTTGAGTTGCAATTCATGTTAATTGCTCGGCAGCTGAATGGCTCACTTCTTGTTCTTAATTTAGCCTCCTCATCAACATTTCTCTTGACTCTTACACTTAGCTTCTCGGGTGTTCTGAATCCTTTGTGTAACCTTTATTTTTGCTTTCCGTTCGCCGCTACACGCACGCCTCGCCTCGGTCTTAACTTTAATATGTTCTGTGAGTGACCTATAAAATCTGTATACTGTACTAGAGAGGTTGAACTATTGAGAGGTTGCGAATTAAGGAGGACACACGTGGCTATAGTAGAACATTCCTGCATAGTGTGAGGAACAATTGTCATTCTCTCTCTCTCTCTCTCTCTCTCTCTCTCTCTCTCTCTCTCTCTCTCTCTCTCTCTCTCTCTCTCTCTCTCTCTCTCTCTCTCTCTCTCTCTCGCGTAACCAGACAACCGTGTGCAACCTTCACAGTATTACAGCTTCCCCTCCCTTAAACAACCTTATTATCAGCGCCTCTCGTCCTTATCTCTGCATTCACATCTTCCTCAACAACCTTAACCAGACAACCATGGTCGCCCTTCCTAGTATAGCAGTTTCCTCGCCTCACACAGCCTTCTCCTCGCTTATAACACATCTCCTTTTGTTTCTATTATTCTAACACAGTTCCCGTCTCCCAGGAATCTCCCAGGAATCGCGGCTTTCCTCCATTCTCTCATAAAACTTCATATACTCGTCCCCATAATAATCCCCATCCACGTCTCACCCCATCATCATCATCATCATCATCATCATCAGCATCAGCAGCAGCACACACACTACCGTCCCATCTCCACCACTTCTGTTGTTCTTCCTTCCCTGATATTGCTTTGAAAGTTAAAGCTGCCTCCCCTTGAACCCCTCACCTCTCCCCTTACCTCTAGCCACTCTCTTCTTATCCCCCCTCTTTCCCTAACTCAACTACAGACTACACCCCCAATCTTTCTCTCTCTTCATCTCCCCCCTCGCAACCCTCCTCCTCCTCCTGGTGTGCCCTTCCTTCCCTCCCTCCCTCCCTTCCCCTCTCTTCATACAGCCCCTCCGCATGGCACCAACCCAATATTTGTGTCTGGTGTCAGTTTTCTGCGAGGCCGCTGGTAATCACCGTTGTCGAAAAATTAATAAAACGATATAAAAAAGAAAGAAGGGCGAATAGAGCAGTCTTTACGCACCCAAAATATTGTATTACGTTGTGTGTGTGTGTGTGTGTGTGTGTGTGTGTGTGTGTGTGTGTGTGTGTGTGTGTGTGTGTCGGGTGGGATACAATAAACCTGTACCGGGGTATTGTATTATTCATGTATACAATAATGGCTCACGGCCTCGCCCTAACAATACCTGGTGCAAAGAAAAATGATTGTGTGTGTATGCGTGTGTGTATGTATGTATGTGTGTGTTTGTGTATATATATATGTGTGTGTGTGTGTATGAGAGAGAGAGAGAGAGAGAGAGAGAGAGAGAGAGAGAGAGAGAGAGAGAGAGAGAGAGAGAGAGAGAGAGAGAGAGAGAGAGAGAGAGAGAGAGAGAGAGATGGACACAGCAGCAGACAAGTATTTACACCCAAACAAACACAACTAATAGACAAAAGCATTACTGCTAACACAAGAGGCGAATTTATATAACAAATGAAACCACGCAGGAAAAGAAGGAATATTAGTTATGGTGATCGAGGAAACTACTGGATGGAATTGTCAGTTTTTAGCACATTTTAATACATGTTGGTATATATTAAACTCAGGTATGAATGACCATATCTGGATAAGATGTGAGGAGAGAGAGAGAGAGAGAGAGAGAGAGAGAGAGAGAGAGAGAGAGAGAGAGAGAGAGAGAGAGAGAGAGAGAGAGAGAGAGAAGCACTCGCTGGTGGTAGGTAATTCGACACTTGTCAGCCATTTACGGGTCCCTCACCCAACATTGTCCCGGCCTAATGAGAAAAAATGGCGAGAATAAAAAGAAATAATAAAGTTGTAAATATTAGTGATGGAGGCATAAGCGTGACCTGGTGGTGAGGAGGTAGGCAGGAGGAACCGCCACTCCCGCGTCCCTCCTGTTGGACGGAACTCGCCTGCCCCGCCGCTGCTCCCGGCCTGAAACTGAATATCACATACCGTGGGCCTGACCCCCGGGCCGGCCTGAAGGGTGGAAGCCAAGGACGAAGCGGCAAGGGAGAAAGAGCTATACAGGGCAAGGCCGTAAGGGTGGACGATGAGAGAGACAGGGAGCGAGGCAGGAATTGTTGTGTTGAGCAGCGAATCCCGGAGGAGGAGCAGGGTAACGAGGGTTGCTTGCCTGCCTGCCTCTCCCAGCCCAAGCTCGCCAGTCTCTCTCTCTCTCTCTCTCTCTCTCTCTCTCTCTCTCTCTCTCTCTCTCTCTCTCTCTCTCTCTCTCTCTCTCCACAGACAGCTGGAACACGTTACTCTCTCTTCCGTCCTTCCTTCCCACACCCAATCCTCATCATTCCCCTTCCATGTCCACGGTTGGCCACCACCACCACCCTTCCAATTTAGACAGACTCCACCTTCCTCCTGCCTCCCCCACAGACTATCCTCCCTTTCCCTCCACACCTGAGACAAACCAGCCTCGCACCTTCTCCACAGCGTGTCCTTGCCTTCTCTCTCCCTTCCCTCCCACAGCCTGGCCTGGCCACCAAAGCCACCATCCCCACAGCCGGATCTGTCCTTACCCACAGCCACCTCCTTGCTTTCCTTCCATTCACATAGCCGGGTTCTGCCATCCTTCCTCTCTCCTTCCAGTCAGTGCATGCAACTTTCCGCCAGCCTTTCCTATCTGGCCTGCATCACCCACATCCCTCACGACTGTACAAGCACACCATCATCAGCACATCACATCATTTCATTAACGCTTAGGTTGACTACCACATCCCACACTATATGGGCTCGGATTCATTGGTGCGGCAGAGAGTAGCAGTACCATCAACGTTAGAAGTAATAGTAGTAGTAGTAGTAGTAGTAGTAGTAGTAGTAGTAGTAGTAGTAGTAGTAGTAGTAGCAGTAGAAGTAGAATCGTTTCCATGCAGTGGATGAAGCACTTCTTGCCCTTCTGCTTAGCTTGCACTCTTTCATGCTTATGAAAAAAATAGATAAATGATCGTGATCGTCGTTGGCTATAGTCTCCCATTCGAATATTCACCAAGTCTTGCGTGAGTTGATGAGAATGAAGTAAGCATCAGACATCAGAGGTGATATGGCGCAATACCAAGTCTGGAACACCCCATCCTGCCCGAGAAATTAGGACCAATCCCAGATCGCTAAGCCAAGCCTCGTATTGCCAGTTCATGACGTCATTACTTACGCTATATCTACACAATTGTATCAGATATATTACATAGAAGTTCAGACCACACAGACCCTTGGGTCCAAATTAAGTGGTATGTCATAAACGTATAATAGAAAATATATTTGAATAAATAAAGCATATCATATCAAAGATATGCATAGTCAGAAGTAAACACAGTCAAGCAACCAGCCTCCTTCCCATCCGTGCTGCCGGACGTACGATTTAGTCTTGGTGGCGCTCATCAGGCGGATGGAAGTGCTGTAAGGCTCGCATGTTGTGACTGGAGATGACTGCTTGGAAATCACCGCAAACTTCTTTATTACAAAATATACGCGACTTCTTCCAGCTTTTGTCTCTTCACTTATGTCCAAAAGACGTAATAAATACCGCATCACAGAACAGTAATGCTCCGGGCAAGTTTGAGGTAAACTGTTTAGGTTATTCAACATTCTATATTACTAACCAAAAGGGTATTCTGATCCAGAGCTCTTTATGTTTCAAACAATGGTTCACATACGCTTTTGTCAAGCTAAAACAACTTAGAATAGACGTGTACAGTCGTGATGGGAAGTGATGTCGCCTTTAACGTTGGTTTTCGCTCAGTAATTATCTGAACACCGGCAATGCATCCCATCGTGACTGAACAGTGCTCGGCTCGTGACATGGAGGTTGCGAGTTCGATCAGGCTCGCGTCAATTTAACTTGTTTAAGGAGGAAACACTTTCTCGTTAACCTTACCAGCACTATATGGTATACAGTTACCTTGTTCGGGGGATTATTTATAATCATCTTTTTTTTTTTAATCAGAGCGCGCTGTGATTGGTCCTTATTTCTTGAGCAGGATGGTGTGTTTCAGACTTGGTGAATATGCCTCTCGTCCTGCAGTAATTACTTGATCACTATATATGTGTGTGTGTGTATATGTATGTATATGTATGTATGTATAGTATGTATGTATATATATATATATATATATATATATATATATATATATATATATATATATGTATGTATGTATGTATTAAATCACCTCTACTCTGTTTACTTTCACCCCATTCCCTCCAGCTTCTCTCTCTCTCTCTCTCTCTCTCTCTCTCTCTCTCTCTCTCTCTCTCTCTCTCTCTCTCTCTCTCTCTCTCTCTCTCTCTCTCTGTCCATTACTATTTCCTTGTCATCCTTTCCTTCCTGGTCGGTTCCTTCACCTACAAAACCATCTCTTCTTCCTCCCATCCTTCCTTTACTTGCATCCTTTACCCTCACTCTCCTCCACCCATCTTTCCCACCTTCGTCCTTCTCCACTTCACCCATTCCTTTTTCCTTCTCTCCATCTCTTTTTCCACTTCTCATCTTAATCTGCCACTCTATTTAATCCTTATTCAATCCTTCCACTCCATATCCCATCCTGCGGTCCTTCCATCCATCATCCGTCACTCTACTCCTCTCTTCACTCTCTTAATGTAAACCTTCACACCTCCATCCACTGTCCCGCTCCCTCCTCTCTTCTTTTTCGTCCCCTCCACCTCTACCTCCCTCCTCTCCATCAAACACAAGGAGAAACACCTTCATCATACCTTACCGTGGAGAGAATCAGCAAGTGTAAGAGTGACGAGTGACTGTAACACACACACACACACACACACACACACACACACACACACACACACACACACACACACACACACACACACACACACACACACACACACACACACACACACACACATTCATACACTTGAGACAGGAGACTTGTGTACTGTACATACATTAATTTGTATTTTCTTTTCCTTCCGTCACTTCTTTGACTTACCGGCTTGTGATTTCTCCGTCTTATGTATTTTATCTTAAACTTTTTATTAACATACTGAAGGAAGACATGATGATTATTTGAGAGAGAGAGAGAGAGAGAGAGAGAGAGAGAGAGAGAGAGAGAGAGAGAGAGAGAGAGAGAGAGAGAGAGAGAGAGAGAGAGAGAGAGAGAGATCGTAAAGCGAAGGTGGAAGTCAAAGTAAAATATATGACGTGTCCCTCCATATCTCTCTCTCTCTCTCTCTCTCTCTCTCTCTCTCTCTCTCTCTCTCTCTCTCTCTCTCTCTCTCTCTCTCTCTCATATTCTCCTTTAGTTTCCCTCCATGCCAGTCTCCTCCTCCTCCTCCTCCTCCTCCTCCTCCTCCTCCTCCTCCTCCTCCTCCTCCTCCTCTTCCACATCGTACCATCTCGACTCTTATCAACATGTCCTCTTTATCACTCATCATAATTCTCCTTCTCCATTTCTTTTCCCAGTGATTTATTTTGCATTTCCTTACATATTTTAACCTTTCGTTTTAGGCTTAACCATACGTCCTTTGTCTTATTCGTTATTATAGTGTATGTAGAAAGTCTTTTGTTTTTATCTATTCATCTTTATTCCATGTAACCTCTCTCTCTCTCTCTCTCTCTCTCTCTCTCTCTCTCTCTCTCTCTCTCTCTCTCTCTCTCTCTCTCTCTCTCTCTCTCTCTCTCCCTCCTTTTCTCCCTCCTTCCTCTCATTTTCCTTCCTTTTCGTGACAGTTTTCTGCTATTTCGTTGACAGGAAATAGCCTAACAAGAATTTTTTTTTTTCTCTCTCTCTCTCTCTCTCTCTCTCTCTCTCTCTCTCTCTCTCTCCTCTCTCTCTCTCTCTCTCTCTCTCTCTCTCTCTCTCTCTCTCTCTCTCTCTCTCTCTCTCTCTCTCTCTCTCTCGACTACTAGATGAAACACAACAATTATCAGTCACCTATGTGATGCAAAATTCATAATAATAACAAAAGTGATTGAAAACTACTGATTCCCTCCCAAAAAATGCGTCTTTGAAATGGTCCTTAAAATAGAAATACGTTCATTCTGTATTCAGGGACGGAAAAGAGGTACTACACACCCACAATTCTAGTTGATGGGGAGAAGTTTCTCTTGACGTATGGCTGAGTGTAAAATATACCGACGTGTAGGCAGGTTCAAGGCAGTTTAGGGAGGTTGAGATTAAATATGAGAGGCAGGGGACGAGCGCCGTATGTTAGTTGGTCTTAGGAGGAGGAGGAGGAGGAGGAGGAGGGAGAGGGAGCGCGTATTTCCGGGCATCCAGATAACTCCCCTTCCTCATACTGGTGCATACATAAGGGTGAAAAAAAAAATGAAAAAAAAAAGCAGAACAAATTTTCTATAACCCTGTGAACCGATGTTTTTTTTTATTTATTTATTTATTTATTTATTTTTTAACCTTGTCTACTTGTGTATAAATGCCTATGCGTAGCACTCTTCAAGGAACCATTTCACAGCTAGGAGTCTATTGAGTTGCTGATAGACAAGTAAGGAACAGTTGGTAATATTCTGAAGTGTTTAGGGTTAGTTAGCTGAGCTGCAGCGTAACATTAACAAAGAATGAGTAATTAATAGTATGTAGTACAGGAGATGGTTTAGTGTTTCTATTACTTGCATCCTTCTAAGTGTAGCTATCCAGATGTGTAATAATGAAACAATATGAGGATTTTAGGATGAAGGAAAATTACACAACTTGCAATAATAGTGATTGTTGTAACCTAAGCGTTACTATCTGTATTTAGCTTGTGAATTGCAAGGTATATGCAGTTAAATGCAGCAAAATCCCTTAGAAGTGAGAGTCTGTAAGGTGAGACATCTCAGATTTCTAGTTACTCATGATATTACTCCCAAACAGTGTGTCATACTAATACCTGCTCACAGACCCCTCATTCATGATGCAATAAAGTGTCAAGTGCAGTATTGTGAAACTGACTTCAATAATATAATTTATGTTATTATGGAAGAACACTTTGGAAATGTTAAAGTACAGTGTTTGTATACATGTATTGATGTCAGGTTTGAGAGCACTGAACAAGCTTACCATCGACGATCATTAATACTTGTAAAAATAAATATGCCAAAAAAAATCAAAGCTACAAAGATCTAGTGATCGGCAAAGGTTCCCCGGAGAAGAGAACACGGTGTTTCATGCCACCATCACAGTGGGAATCCCGGCTGGAGTCTCTTATAGTTAGATGTCGGTAAAACAGAGCAACACAACTGTATGCACTGACATTTTTTTGTTATATTTATGAATAAGGATGAATAAATAAGGATGTTGATATTGAGACAACTATTACGTGTACAATGTTTCTTTATTCGAAGTCAAGCGTTGAAGGCTACAAGTATGCCAAACAGTACAGTTTTCGACATATTTCATTATGGCACTGTAGGCCGCTCAGGGACACCACACGTATTAAACCACATGCCGAAGGGAATCTGATCCTCTTCCTCTCCCCCCGCGTCCTCCTCCCCCTACTCCTCTGGCCTTCAGGAACAACGCATCATCCGAGGTGCAGCGCCTTCGTGGTTAGTTTGTTAACATAACTGAGCATGAGTGAAAGAGGCTCCTCATCTTTGTAGCAGGGACAAAGGCGCTATAGATGGCTTTAAGTATGCAGGGACAAGCGTTGAAGTGTTTGAGCGCGGCTGCCACTCAAGGGCCAGACGGCTCCAGAAGCAGCTACCTTAACTCTTATTGTGCCTCCTGACGCCACCACTGGCGCCGCCACTACCGCTGCTGCTGCCTGTTTGCCACCACCACCACCACCACCACCACTACACTACCACTACCACTACCTCTACCACCACCACCACCACCACCACCACCACCACCACCACCACCACCACCACCACCACCACCACCACCACCACCACCACTTACTACCGTTAACAACGACAGCAACAGCAATAATGCAATTACTATCACCACTACCATAACTACCAATGTTAACACCAACATTACCACCAGCATTATTTGCCGTCAATTCTAAAACACTGCTGTTACCACCACCACCACCACTACTATTGTCAATATCACCTTTGCCGGCACTACCACCACTACCACTACCACCACTACCACCACCATCACCACCACCACCATCACCACCGTCGCCGCCACCGCCGCCATAGCCACACCCTCGACTTTTATCCCCCTTCCAACACCCCATCTATGATTCCTAGTCCTTGCTACCACTACCACCACCTTCACCTCCTGTACCGCCCCCGCCCACTTTCAGCTCTCCACACCACCTCTCACCACCACCACCACTACCACCACCACCACCACCACCATTTACCAGAGTCACAAAATATTTGGTGACGAGGGACATGTTAGTTATGACGTGGGAGTGAGGAAACATGGGGTTGCGCGGCCTTTTTGTGTGTGTGCGTGTGGCCTTACAAAATCCTGGCAAAATATACACACACAGAGAGAGAGAGAGAGAGAGAGAGAGAGAGAGAGAGAGAGAGAGAGAGAGAGAGAGAGAGAGAGAGAGAGAGAGAGAGAGAGAGAAGAGGAGAGGAGAGAGAACTAAGATAAACATGCAAATAAGTTAACGAATAGACATACAGCAAACAGAAAGACAACGAGGACGAGAGACAGACACACAGATGGACATACAGACAGACAGCTAACACAAAGACAAACAAGGAGACAGACAGACACAAATAGACAAAATGACAGACAGACAAACACTGATTTCTTAGATAGTACACTGACAAAAATAAATAATAATGAAATATAAGTTATGTTGGTCATACTTACTTTAATTACTTCCCTTCCATTGTATATTCTCTCTCTCTCTCTCTCTCTCTCTCTCTCTCTCTCTCTCTCTCTCTCTCTCTCTCTCTCTCTCTCTCTCTCTCTCTCTCTCTCTCTCTCTTCGTTATTCAACATTTAGTCATCGCTTCGTTCACTCGTAACTCATCGCTTCATCCGTTCGTTACTCTCCCAATTTCATCCACTCGCCAAGCTCACACCTTCATCCACTCGCCAAGCTCACACCTTCATCCACTCGCCAAGCTCACATCTTCATCCACTCGCCAATCTTATCTCTGAAGAATCTTAACATCACGCTTCTCATTTTCTCTCTTTACTTGTTTGACTTTACAACTTCCTAAACCTGAAAGTTACCATTATAATGTTATTAATGAAACGTTCATGTCATTAAACCGCGCACACACACACACACACACACACACACACACACACACACACACACACACACACACACACACACACACACACACACACACACATGCACGCACGCACGCACACATATTGCTTGATAGCTCACTGGAAGTGTTTCGTCCTGTCACTTGGCTGGGTGTGTAAAGTTTTCACTGATGAGCGAGCAGTCACTGTCCTCCTTGAGCAGGAGGATGAGGTGTGAGGTGTGTGGAAGGTCACAGTCTTAACAAGCCCCTGTTGCCATTCATCCCAGAGTAAACTAGAGGGACACCAAGTGGATACCAATTGCCGTTGATTACTCCAGTTTTTTTACTTTCTTTTACAAATTACATGATAGTTTGTCTATATTACGTGGTATCG
>JAPQNM010000003.1:40127133-40137133 GCA_029783475.1 Metacarcinus magister
ACATATTGTTTCTATTTGTTACAGTTGCTTAGTTTTATCATTGCAGATGTTTTTTTTTAATTTCCATATGCTTTTGAGTTACGATGGTTTTATATGTATTGTGTAAGTGTTTACTTTTTCTATACGTTTATTACACTTTGCTTAGTAGTACGTTGGGAAGATAAGTCTGAAATCCATTTAGCAGAAATCTTTGCTTCTCCTGCAACGTTAGCTCGCAAAACTAGATTATACCTTTTGTTTTCACTCTGATTATATAGATACTTTTAAAGGCTTAGTGTCTGTCTTATATGATAAAAGCTGATGGAGCAGAGAGTCACGGCGGTGGTCAACGTTCACACACACACACACACACACACACACACACACACACACACACACACACACACACACACACACACATATACTATTAATCAATTTATTTGTTTATTTACTTACTTATTTATCCATAGTTATTTGTTCGCTTGTTTATACATATATTAAGATAGAAAATTAGACCAGAATTAAACATCTTCCCACGAGGAGAGACGTGCTTGCTCCTACACTAAATTGATGTGTTATTTGTCTCTCCTCTTCAGTGATGCATCTTAAAGAGACTGTTTAAGGTGGTGAGGGAGGCAGCGCTCTCTCGTTAATCCTAGCAGAACTATACGGTATATAGTTACCTAGCTCAAGGGGGATTATTTTATCACCTTTTTTATTGCATTAAACTATTGTATCTATGAATTGTTTATTATTATTATTATTATTATTATTATTATTGTTATTATTATTATCATTACTATTATTATTACTATTATTATCATCATTACCATTACTAGTATTAAGCAAGATACGTGAAACAAAACAGAACACATTAACATTTATTTACCTCAGTTACACATTACTATTTCATTCAGATACACACATTACAGAAAGAGACTGAAGGCAACATTAGCTTCCTCATATTTACTGACAACTTGTTTATTTATCGTTTGCATTACTACTCCCCGCTGCTCCCCAGTGCTCACCTTGTTCTCGTCTTTACAGGTGTGGAAGTTAGTGCTGAGCTGAGGTGTTGATAAGGTAAGCTGATCTGATAAGGCCTTATGATTAGTATATGAAGGTGGTAATAATGATAATATGATTAATGTGAAAAAAGCTATTGGAATCCTTATTATTATTATTGTTGTTATTTTTATTTATTTATTGTTATGATTATGATTATTATTATTGTTATTGTTCTTGATATTATTATTATTATTATTATTATTATTATTATTATTATTATTATTATTATACTTATTGTTATTTTCATAATATTACTACTGTTATTATCATTATTATTATTATTATTGTTATTGTAATAATTATTAGTATCATAATTCTTAGCATCGTCATATTATTTATCATCATTAGCTTTACGAATTCTCTCTCTCTCTCTCTCTCTCTCTCTCTCTCTCTCTCTCTCTCTCTCTCTCTCTCTCTCTCTCTCTCTCTCTCTCTCTCTCAACACACACACACACACACACACACACACACACACACACACACACACACACACACACACACACACACACACATACACACACATACACAATAATACCATCACTTATTTATCTTATCTTCCTCTTCTTCCTCGTCCTCGTCTTCCATCTCCTCCTCCTCCTCCTCCTCCTTTTCCTCCTCCTTTTCCTTATCACCATTTAAATACCACCACCACCACCACCACCACCACCACCATCACCATTAACACCCCGCCGCCACTATAATTACCACCACATAATCACCTCCATCACCACCACCACCACCACGGAACATCAACTTCACACTTCCCCTTCAATTTGCAGCGAAGGAAAGATAAACAAATCAATAAAATAAAACCTTAGGCTGCCAAAGAAAGGATAATTATTTGGAGTGTCGGTTTGTCGGACGTGAAATCATGTTGTTGTGTCTTCCTTTCGTTCTTCTCGCCTCGATACACTACACTCCCTCCTTGTAACGGCCTCGCCATGAATCTCTCTTCCCTCCCCGACCTGCCTGCCGCCTCATTGCCCTCGATGAGCTGCCATATAGCGCCAATTAGCAGGTGAGATAAGAGGTGTCGGACTGGCGGCGCGCATCGGCTGCCGTCCGCGGGTTACTGTTGCTGCTGTCGCCCCATCCTCACACGCCCGCTGCTCTGCCCGCCGCTACTCCCTCAAACCTTTATTTACACTCCTCTATATTTATGACACGCGTTGCACATAAATTTCCCTCAAACATTTACGGTAATCTTTCTTTCATCTGATCTGTGTTGTATGTCATCTTAAGTTACTTTATGTTTATTTATATTTATTTCCTCTCCTTTTTTTGTTGTTGTTTTTTTTTGGTTTGTCTCTTGCTGTGCACAATTTTCTACTCAGCGCTTTCGTTTGGCTGCCTCACAGCTCACCAATTACTAAATCACTCTTTTTTTGCCTTACTGCCAACACCTTATTCTAGTACTTATGCGCATCTGTCACACTGAAACTACTACTTGCACTTCGTATATCACTCAACGAGAGAGAGAGAGAGAGAGAGAGAGAGAGAGAGAGAGAGAGAGAGAGAGAGAGAGAGAGAGAGAGAGAGAGAGAGAGAGAGGTGCTCACTCACTCCCAGTTTACATTATTAGAAAAGACGCCTCTTGTGCAGTTTAAAAGGTTCAGGTTAATGGTGTAATTACGGGAGGCCGAGAGAAATTATTGATCGTGTAATATAAGAAGACCCGTGATGGATAGAGGGAGAGAAGAGAGAGAGAAGAGGAGGAGGAGGAGGAGGAGGAGGAGAGAGGGTGAGGGAGATAGTATGGAGGAGGAAGGGAGAGTGAGATTGAAAAAATATACAGAGAGAGAGAGAGAGAGAGAGAGAGAGAGAGAGAGAGAGAGAGAGAGAGAGAGAGAGAGAGAGAGAGAGAGAGAGAGAGAGAGAGAGAGAGAGAGAGAGAGAGAGAGAGAGAGAGAGAGAGAGAGAGAGAGAGAGAGAGAGAGAGTGTGTGTGTGTGTGTGTGCAGAAGACTGAGTAAATATGATATAAGTAAACAAAGCAGATGAAGAGGAAGATGCGAAGGACAGAAAGAGGGAAGAGGAAGGAGGAAAATTACAGAGATAAAAAATATAACAAAAAAATAGGACAAGGAAAAACAAAAGAAAAGATAAAAGAGTTACATGAGAGAAAAGGAGGAAAGTTTGGCGAGGAGGAAAAACGAAGAAATTTATTGAAGGAGGATTATAAACTTGAGTGTGTGTGTGTGTGTGTGTGTGTGTGTGTGTGTGTGTGTGTGTGTCTGTGTGTGTGTGTGTTGAGTGTGTGTTTTGCTAGAAGAGATGTGGACAATAACTCTCTCTCTCTCTCTCTCTCTCTCTCTCTCTCTCTCTCTCTCTCTCTCTCTCTCTCTCTCTCTCTCTCTCTCTCTCTCTCTCTCTCTTCCTCACCCGGTGCCGCCTTTTATTCTTTAGTCCGTCCTTTCTCTTCCTTCTCTCTGTCTCCTCTTTCTCCCTCTCCCTCTCTCCCCTCTCTCTTCCCCTCTCTTGACATCGTTCGTCCTGATTGATTACTGAAAGACAAATATTCTCCCTGTTTTATCGTCCTTTTTACTCCTCCCTTCTTTTCCTTCTGTCTTCCGCTAATTCTCCTCTGTTTCTCCTTCCCTGTCCTTCGTTCCTCAGTCCTTCTTCTTTCTTGGTGTTTATCTTTTGTCTGCAGTTTATTTATTTTTTGTCTCCTGCGGGTTTTTAAGAACTGTGTCTTATTATAATTGTTGATGTTATTATTTTTACTATTATTATTATGATTAGTGTTATTATTATTATTATTATTATTATTATTATTATTATTATTATTAGTAGTAGTAGTAGTAGTAGTAGTAGTAGTAAAAGTAGTAATAGTAGTGAAAATAGTAGTACCATTATCGTCATCGTCATTGTAGTGCTTGTTAATGTTATTTTTATTTTTATTGTTATTGTTATTGTTGATGTTGGTGGTGGTGGTGGTGGTGGTGGTGGTGGTGGTGGTTGCGTTGGTGGTGTTATTGTTGTTGTGATGGACAATGTTATTTTATTGTTGCACTATCGTGAATACAAATAAATAACAACATATAATTTGTTCATTCAAGTTTCGCATCACACAATCCCCTTTGTCACGAACTACTGTTGATCATTACTGCAAAACACCACCACCACTAACACCACCACCACCACTAACACTACCACCTACTGTGACGGCAACCACCATCTGCATTGTGGTAGCAACGAGTGTTTGTTATATTGTTGATGGTGTTCTTATTGCTATTGTTGTTGTTGTTGGCGGTGGTGGTAGTGGTGATGACGCAGCGATGGAGATAGTGGTGTCGTAGGTGGTGGTGAAGATGGTGATGACAGGAGTACTATTGAAAGCAGCAGGAGTAGTAGCAGCAGTAGTTAGGGCAAGGTATAGGCGTGGCAGTGGTGGTGGTGGTGGTGGTGGTGGTGGTGATGGTGGTGGTGGTGGTGGTGGTGGTGGTGGTGGCGGCGGGGCCCTTTAACGAGTGGCCCCCGGGGAGAGGAACCACATAATTGGATTGTTTCCCTCCCTCGTTATCACTTGTTTCCGGTGGTTTTCGTTCGTTTCCCCTTTGACGCGTCCCTCTTGATTTAACCCTCTCCCCTCACTTCCCCTCCGTGTCTCTCTCTCTCTCTCTCTCTCTCTCTCTCTCTCTCTCTCTCTCTCTCTCTCTCTCTCTCTCTCTCTCTCTCTCTCTCTCTCTCTCTCTGTGTTTAGTCTTTTTTTCTTTGTTTTATCTTTATAACTGTTCGTTCCATTGTTCTTACTAAATTTCTCTCATCTCATTAATAATCTCATGTCTTTTTTTTTGTATCTATTTTCAATTAATTTGTCTATTTCACACGTGTATCTTTCTCGTTTCCCCTCATACTTTTTATTCTGTCTTTTGTACATCCATCCATTCCATCCGTATGCAGTTATCGTGTTTCATTTTCCATAATCCTTTGATGCATTGTGTTTTTTCGTTTTTTTCTTCTTTTCTTTTCTTTCTTCTCTTTTCTCCTTTCTCTTTTGGTTTTTTTTCTCGTTCAGTTTACTGTTTCAGAGTCAGAAGTGAAGTGTTTTGGATACTTTCTTTAAATGTCTACGATTTGTCTCCCATCATCGAATGAGTTTTGATTCTTGATTCATAATTATTCCAGCTCAGTTATTGGGGTAAGATATTATCACACGTGGCATGTGTGTGTGTGTGTGTGTGTGTGTGTGTGTGTGTGTGTGTGTGTGTGTCTGTTTGTGTCTGTCTGTCTGTCTGTCTGTCTGTCTGTTTGTGTGTATGTGTACAAGAGATAGTTATACTGAGGATAATAATGAAAATTATAATGATATTATCAACGATAATAATAGTAATAATATTAGTATTGACGATGATGATAATAGTAATAATAACAATAACAATGATAATAATAATGGTAATAAAAATAATTATAATAATTATAATAATAACAATTATTGATAATAATAATAGTAATAAAGATAACAATGATAATAATGATATTAATATAAATAATAATAATAATGATAACAGTAATTATAATGATAATAATAATAATAATGATAATGATAATGATAATAATAATAGGCCGTGGCCTAGTGGCTAGCGCTCGGGCATGCTAACTCAGAGTCCCGAGTTCGAGTCCCGATACGTGCTGGCCACTTTTCTTTGGTAATACCACCGAGTGGCCTAAGATCACCCACATGCTGCCATAACACTATCCTCGACGGGACTGCAAAGCTATATGCGCGAAGAGCTTTCGCTGGCAGCATGAGACTCTCAATAAGAAACGAGGCGTCACTTAAAGAATCTAACCCGCGCTACTAACGGGCAGAGGCCGACCATCTAAGGCCTCCATTAAGCCTACCGGCGCCATGGGTAAAAGGATATATATATTTTTTTAATAACAATGATAATAATGATACCACCACCACCACCAGTAATAATAACAACAACAACAACAATAACAATAGTAATATACAACAGCAGCTATACCAACAACAATAACAATAACATAAAAAAAAACCCAGCAACATTAGCATTTTTATTCTATAGTTTACAACGAAACTGTAACCCAAATCAGTAAGCAGGTGTTGTGCCTTGAGACAGGTGCGCTGAGAGGGGCAGGGGTTGACAGACAGACAGACAGGCAGACACACATACAGACAGACAGGTGTGCTAATGAGGCAGGTGAAGCCAGGAAGGGGACAAATAATGTATGCGAAAAGGTGAGAATATTTCGACTTCCCGACATTAACACCAGAGGCACGTTATCGAACACCTATCTTTGATGCATTTTTTTTTCTTCTTGGGTTGGGGGGAGGTAACACTGTGTAAACATTATTGATTTTTTCCTTCTGCCCCCAAAGTTTTCTCATATATCATCAGTGTCTAGTTACTGTGTTTTAGCATTGCAGCTGTGTGTATATTATTGATTTTTTCTCCTCTCTCTCTCTCTCTCTCTCTCTCTCTCTCTCTCTCTCTCTCTCTCTCTCTCTCTCTCTCTCTCTCTCTCTCTCTCTCTCTCTCGTTCTAGTCACTCTCAAATCAAGGCAGTGTACGGTTCCTTCTGTGTGTGTGTGTGTGTGTGTGTGTGTGTGTGTGTGTGTGTGTGTGTGTGTGTGTGTGTGTGTGTGTGTGTGAGTAACGAGGATTTTTTTTGTGAGGTGTACGTACATGGGGAGGGGTGACGGTTTTCCTAATGATATGTGACAGCAACAACATTCAGGGTGAGAGAAAGAGAGAGAGAGAGAGAGAGAGAGAGAGAGAGAGAGAGAGAGAGAGAGAGAGAGAGAGAGAGAGAGAGAGAGAGAGAGAGACATCATCATCTTTTCTTCATTCGGATTTAAAAATGTATTACCATTATTTAAAATTCAAATAGTGGTTTTAGGAGTCAGTCACCTTCCCTGACAGTCTTTCCTTCTTCTCTTCATTCCTTTCCTTCTTATTTATTTAATCTTCCGTTCACTTTCCTTCCACTCCAAGTCCTCTGTGCATTTCAGCGCATCAAGCACCCTCAACCAACCTTCCTTTCCATGTCAATCCTTTCAATTATACCTCACTCCCTTCCTTCTTTCCTCCCTCTCATCCTTCCCCTCTCCCTCTCTTGACCCTCTTGCCCTCTCCCTCTCCCTCCCTTCCTCCCCCGTCATCCCCTCGCGTAACTCGTCCCCGGGGTGGAGGAAAACAAGTAGCTGTAGTGATTAGTGGAGAGATAGCAGAGGGTGTTACGCCATTATCGCGCCAAGGGTGGGGAGACCTGCTCTCAAGGGAGGAAGGACGGCGGGTGACGGCAAGGCGATGTATGTATGTGTAAAGGGGAGGCGGTGGGTGTGTAGGGTAGAGGAAGGAGGGTAGAGAGAGGGAAGTAGAGGTATTAAAGAGGCTGAAGGGTCGTTGAGGGAGGAAGAAGTGGGCAATATGGCAAGCAGGGGAGACAGGAGGGGTGAGGAGAATGTAGGAGGTGCGGAAAGTGACTTACGGAGCTAGTATTAAGCCAGGGAAAAGTTAATTGGATGAGGCAGAGCAAAATGTGTGTATGTTTGAGAGAGAGAGAGAGAGAGAGAGAGAGAGAGAGGAGAGAGAGAGAGAGAATTATAGAGAACAAAAGTACTAATGAAGAATATACAAGTGATTATGATTATAACCTAGAATAATGCACTGGCAAGGTGTGTGTGTGTGTGTGTGTGTGTGTGTGTGTGTGTGTGTGTGTGTGTGTGTGTGTATGGGTATCATTCACATTTATTGTCTCCAGTCTCTCTCTCTCTCTCTCTCTCTCTCTCTCTCTCTCTCTCTCTCTCTCTCTCTCTCTCTCTCTCTCTCTCTCTCTCTCTCTCTCTCTCTCTCTCTTCTCCTCTTCCTCTCTTCTATATTTCTTGTCATTTCTTTTCTGTTTCTACTTTCGCCACTTATAAGATCTCTTTTTTTGTTGTTTTTTTGTTTCCTTTACTGCTGCTGCTACTGTTACCTTCAACGCCACTACTACTACTTCTACTACTACTACTACTACTTCTACTGCTACTGGTACTACTACTAATCTCTCTTCTTGCCTCATCTTCATCATCATCACCATCATCATCATGTATTTTCTTTATTTTCTTCATCTTCTTTTTCTTCTTCTTCCTCTTATACTTCTTTATTGTCTTCATCTTCTTCTTCTTCTTCTTCTTCTTCTTCTTCTTCTTCTTCTTCTTCTTCTTCTTCTTCTTCTTCTTCTTCTTGACTCTCCGTTCCTTACGTTGAGTCTTGGAGGCAACACATTAAAACTTGGAGAGTGGTTTCCTTAGAGTGTTGCGTTACAGAGGAGGAGAGGGAGGAGCGGAGGGCCACGGGAGGGAGAGGGGAGAAGAGAAGGGAAAAGAAAATGCATAAAACACCTAAGTACATCGCTCACCACTACCACTATCACGTTCCTAGTTTTTTTTCTTTCTTCTTCCCTCATCACTATCCAACCATTGTCTGTAAACTCCCTCACCACCATCACCATCATCATCATCATCATCATCATCATTATCACCACCGTCACCACAACTAAGATATAAAATGGTTCCTGTCATCACTACTACTACCACCACCACCACCACCACCACCACCACCACCACCACCACCACCACCACCACTACCGAAGGCGATTCCCAAAATAGTTCATAACTTTTCAACTTACAAGATTAATTGATTTATGGTTTCTTAAAAGTCTTGAGCCTGAATTACTTGATTAATATGATGCTTAAGAAAAGTTTAAGTAAGAATCAGGAAAGCGGAGAAGGAAGGAAAAGAAAATAGATAAAAATGACCGTGATGTTAAGATGAAGAGAGAGAGAGAGAGAGAGAGAGAGAGAGAGAGAGAGAGAGAGAGAGAGAGAGAGAGAGAGAGAGAGAGAGAGAGAGAGAGAGAGTCTTTTCAACTAAAAAGAAAAAGTGGAGACATAATTATGAACTGACTAACATAAACTTAAATACACTTAAATTATAGAAGTTAATGAACGTAAGAATAACACAGAGAGAGAGAGAGAGAGAGAGAGAGAGAGAGAGAGAGAGAGAGAGAGAGAGAGAGAGAGAGAGAGAGAGAGAGAGAGAGAGAGAGAGAGAGAGAGGCCTGGTAATTAGAGCAAATAAGAGGGAGGGGAGAGCGGTTCAGAGTGAGGGAGGTCGGGTTACCTTCCAATAATGACGGCCAGGGAGAGAGAGAGAGAGAGAGAGAGAGAGAGAGAGAGAGAGAGAGAGAGAGAGAGAGAGAGAGAGAGAGAGAGAGAGAGAGAGAGACAACAAAGTCACTACAAAAGATTTACAAAAACATAGCAAGCTCATTTTACTTTTTACTTAATCTATTACTATTTTTTTCTCTATTTTTTCTTTCTTTCTCTCTCTCTCTCTCTCTCTTCTTCTTCAGTCTTTTCTCTTCGTGCTCTCTTTTCTTCCCTCGAACCCTTGGCCCTCCCGTGTGCTCCCCTCCCTCTCCCTCCCTTCCCACCACCAGCTGCAACACTCAAGTAATAGCTTATAAGATTCACCCTCTAAAAATAAGCTTCAACTCTGTAGCTGTGACGTGAAAGCGTTCATTGATGTGTCAACACTCCTCCTCCTCCTCCTCCTCCTCCTCCTCCTCCTCCTCCTCCTCCTCCTCCTCCTCCTCCTCCTTTACTATTTTTTTTCTCTGCTAATCCTCCACTTTAAAGTACTGTACTACCTAGTATCTCTTTATTCTCCTGTTCCTGCTTCTTCTTCTTCTTTTTCTTCTTCTTCTTCTTCTTCTTCTTCTTCTTCTTCTTCTGCTTCTTCTTCTTCTTCTTTTTCTTGGTCTTGTTCTTATTCTTGTTCCTCCTTCTCCTCTTCTGCCTCCACTTCCTCCTGTTAATTTCTTCATCCTCTTGTTTTTTCTTCTTTGAGTGTAATTTCCAAATATTTTCCTTCCGTTATTCATATTCAATGTCTTTAGCGATTACACATAATTACGTTGTCGCAGATTACACCTCC
>JAPQNM010000003.1:40142133-40159633 GCA_029783475.1 Metacarcinus magister
TTATTATCCTTTCTTCTTCTTATCATCATTATTATCATTATTATTATTATTAGTTTTATTATTATTATTATTATTGTTATTATTATTACTATTAGTATTGTTATTGTTGATGGTGGTGGTGGTGGTGGTGTTTTTGTTGTATTTTTGTTAATACTGTTGTTAATATTGTTGTTGTTCTTGCTATTGTTGTTCATCATCATCATCATCATCATCATCATCATCATCATTACTTTCCTGTTCCTTTTCTTCTTGTTCTTCATCCTCTTCTTCCTCTTCTTTTTCTTCTTAACATTATCAATGCTGGTGCCTCTGTTGACCACTGCAAGTATTATATCAGTAGTATATTTATATAGTAGTAGTAGTAGTAGTAGTAGTAGTAATAGTAGTAGTTAACTATTGTGCTATGAGGTACCCCTACGAGCTCTAAGTTGTCATATAAAATAAACGAAAAGAAAAAAATAGACGGTCAAATACGTGTTACCTCATAAGACCTTTAGCTGTACACAAAGAAATTGATGAGCCTTCCACTGGCCACAACACCTGCTACACACTGCATATACAGAGGGAGAGTGAAGAGGTGCGAGAAGGAGCAGTTGTTGTTGTTGATCCTCCTCCTCCTCTTCTTCTTCTGCTTTTTCTTCTTCTTCTTCTTCTTCTTCTTCTTCTTCTTCTTCTTCTTCTTCTTCTTCTTCTTCTGCTTCTTCTTGTTTTGGTCAATGATTTAACAATACAATCATTTATAATCTATATTCTCATACATATTATGTGACTGTCAAAACATTCAATATGTTTGTATGTATGTATGTATGTATGTATGTAAGTATGTATGTATGTATGGATGTATGTATGTACAAATGTATGCATCAATATATATATATATATATATATATATATATATATATATATATATATATATATATATATATATAAAGAAAGGGAAAAAAACTTTATTCAGAATTTAATTTTCCTTCAATTATCTTCATATAGTTATAGTTTTGCTGTAATTAATTTATGTTCATGAAATGCAGCAAAATATCGTGAAGACGGTCATTGTTCTTAAATATCATGTGGTAGTTTGGTGATATCGGGTAAGCGTACAACAGTTCAATAAAGTGAAAACTTAACTTGAAATCGGCTTACTCTTACGACGTCATCAACTCGAAATCCAGGCCAGTATCATTCAGAGGCCACAGTCCTGCTGAGTCACTCAACGCTAAGCTAGGTCATCTTCCTGACTATATATGCGTGTGTGTGTGTGTGTGTGTGTGTGTGTGTGTGTGTGTGTGTGTGTGAATTACACACACACACACACACACACACACACACACACACACACACACACACACACACACACACACACACACACACATACACACACCGCACACACACAGGACGATGGCCTAGCTTTGCGTTGAGAAAATGTGAGTAGTAAGCGCATAGTGAGGCTTCATAGTGACAGACTGGTACATGGGGAAAGATTATTTACGTCATTGCACTACCATTTTTTGGCTTCTTTTACAAGACTTGTTTTCCATTGCTTACTCATTTGTTTTTTTGTCTTATCTTTTATGGTTGCTTTGCAGTTGAGTTTTGCAGAAGTCTTTAAACTTGAAATTAAAACTCAACATGGATTTAGGTCCTCCGAACATAATGATAAGTTAACTTTCTTGATTATGCGTCTGTATATGTCTTAATAATGCGCAAATTAAATTAAGACATAATCCCATTTTTTGTGCCACATAAGTTGATACATGTAGTTTTGTCGTAATAAGTACATCAGAGCAGTAGTGATAATCATGGTAAGCGAGAGAAAAAATCCAGTTGAGAGTGAAAAAGCCATAGGTATGTACCAACAGCACATACTAGTACGGCAGATTAGGACTGGCAGCCACGTGGCGGTGTGTGTGTGTGTGTGTGTGTGTGTGTGTGTGTGTGTGTGTGTGTGTGTGTGTGTGTGTGTGTGTGAGAGAGAGAGAGAGAGAGAGAGAGAGAGAGAGAGAGAGAGAGAGAGAGAGAGAGAGAGAGAGAGAGAGAGAGAGAGAGAGAGAGAGAGAGAGAGAGTACATCAGAAAAAACTTTTGTTCTATAAAAAAAACAAATAATTTAAAAATTTCTACAGATTAGATTAGCATGATCTTTTCTTTCTAAGGCCGTGTTGTGAGTCCCTAATCAATGAGTTATTTTCTAGGTAATTAACTATTTTGTCTAATTATGCTTTTGAGCGTTTTGCCACAGATGCTAATCTAATGGGTCAGTAATTCCGTTTTTAATTTGTCACCTTTTTGAAGATTGGGGTGACGTTCGCTGTCTTCCAGTCGGCCGGGCAATCAGAGTAAATGACATCATGTGGTTCTCAGAGTAAAATCATGATCAAATAATGCAATCGGCACCCCTCACACACTTAGGTGCGCTGCTACAGGCGTGCCACTACGAATATTAACGGATCCTGTTAGCACGATATGTATACCTGTACACGCGCACTGCGAGTCATTGTAAGTCTTCTTCATACAAGAAACTCAACAAGTACCCATACATGAATGGTGTGAAGGTCTAGGACAGAACTAAAAATAGATCTTGATACTAACATATTTTCTTTTCTTAATCTGTTTTTCATTAATATATGGCTCATGAAAAAATACTAAGAATATATCTTTAATTTTTGGGAAAAAAGTACGTTTTACTACATACAATTAATATAATTCTATTGATTTGATTGGTCATGGTTGAAAACTGAACAGAATTCGAGATTGTGTTCGAGTTGTTGCAAACAAGAATTGTTGTGAGTGCATGGTGATATGTTTCATCAGAGGAAGATTGCGTGGCTGCATGAAAGTTGCTTGATAAAATGGTGCGTTGCCTTGGGAACGAGCAATGTTATTTTTGCCTAAAAATCGAGTACGACTGCACTAAGAAGCCTTCCAAACCTGGCAGCACTAACAACTGACAAGTGGAGATCATTTCTCTGAAACAGGTCAGTTTGATATATGTCGGCAAACAGAACTCAGTTTTTCCTACAGATATATTTCAAGCGATTGTTTAGGTGGAATGCCTTATTATAAAACAAATTATCCGCTGCGATGCTGGGGAGCACACCTGAAATCAGAATATTGCTACATTCATTCCTGTATTGTTGGATAAGTTTGTGATAAGTATCCAACATCTTTGTGCAGCGCGTCTTTCGAACATTGTTGATAATGCGTCAATCACAAAGAGTGACTCGCGAGTGGCTCCCTCAGACGCCTGGTCTACCTTGGCTGTGACGTCGTCTACTCCTGCTCCTGGACGGCAATACAATCGACGTCTGTGTCTTGCACGTCCACGGGACTCAATTAGTTGCAGGCAAATCATGTAATTTCTCAATAAAAAGGTACTTTCAGGTTTATCTTCCCCTTCCATGCTCTAAAGAACTTGTTATGGATGGCCCAATGAATTGACGCTCAGGTTGGCTCCTCCCCTCACAGTCTTAAAGTTATTATATGTCTGGGAAGGAAGAAATAGAGAGGGCGGCTAGGTGATGTCAGGTGAGACACCATTCGCTCCAATACTGTTTTTGATTAATTCCTTCAGGGACTCAACAGTATTTGTTAGTTATGCAATCTTATTACTACCAATTTTCTGCTTTTCCTCTTGCTGCTTAAGTCTATCTTTCATTATGTGCCTCAGGACACAAAGCCTGCAGATCTGAGAAAGACCTACACAGAAGTTCCCTGTGAATCGTCTTGTACACTCGATGCATTTTTTTTCTGAGCCTTACTGAAATAATGGTGTTTATTATACAATAGATAGATGTTAGTTATACAGTTAATTAATGGTGAGGTTGATTCCGACGAGTTTATATCATACTAGTGAAAAACAACTCTGGAGAAAAACAAGTTTGAAATAATCAGAACGTCGCTATTGGTTATGAGCTAAACACCTGAAACAGAGGCTTTGATTAACTGAATCTATGACTATGTGTATGGTGGGAGGGTTGTGTAATATGTTCGAGTAACATTACTAAACAGCGAAAGAGTGAAGACTGAAATATGAAGAAAAGCTAATACTAAGCACTTGTACAACACGTGGTTGAATGAGGGAGAGAGAGAGAGAGAGAGAGAGAGAGAGAGAGAGAGAGAGAGAGAGAGAGAGAGAGAGAGAGAGAGAGAGAGCGAGAGCGAGAGAGAGGAGTATGTAGGTTTCGTGGTGTGGGAGTTATTGAAGGTATGAGGCAGCATGAACACCTCACACCTGACACTCCTGCCTGGACTCCATATTGGGTGGTGTTAGTTGAGAGGTAAATGTACAGATGACCACCACACTGTGCTGTACCTACGTAGTCCCGATACACACGTTAAGGTCCGCCACCACCAGACAATTTTTTCATGAAATTTGCTATTGTGAAAAGAAGAAAAAAATCCTGTTATTCCTTATTAATTATCTGGTGTTTATTATTATTATTATTATTATTATTATTATTATTATTATTATTATTATTATTATTATTATTATTATTATCATCTTAATCGTTGTTGTTGATATTATTATTATTGCTACTATGATTATTATTTCTCTTTTCCCTTGTCTTCCTCCTCCTCCTCCTCCTCCTCCTTCTCCTCCTCCTCCTCCTCCTCCTCCTCCTCCTCCTCCTCCTCCTCCTCCTCCTTCTCCTCCTCCTCCTCCTCCTCCTCCTCCTCCTCCTCCTCCTCCTCTTCCCTTCCTCCTTCTCCTCCTCCAACCCCTCACCAAACACCTTCACACACCCTCACCCGCCCCATCACTTATTGACTCCCTCATGCCCTGACTCCCTCCCTGCGTGTCCCCGCCCCTCCCCGTCACACTCCACGCGGGATATGAACGAGGTGCTGTTATTTAAAGACCCCGGTAATTAGTTATGCCCGAGTCTCCTGACAATTACGAACCGACGTTTCAGCAGGTTAATATTTTGAATGTAAGACGACACCCTTGCCTCAGTTCACGGGAGGGAGGGAGGGAGAGAGGGAGAGAGGGAGAGAAGGAGGGAGGAAGGGTGACTTCATGGGCTTACCTCGTCCAAAGCTTTTTTTGTCTCGGTCTGTTTGCTACGTCCAGGAGTCTCTCTCTCTCTCTTTGTTTTAGGAGCTGATCTGTGAGTTTTTAGCGTTGTGTTTTGTGTGTGTGTTTTTATGTGGTTTCTTTTACCTGTTTTTGGCGATTGTTTAGTGGACTTGTAAGAGTGCTAAGTTTCTGTACTTGTTGTGACGGCCTGTTGGTTGTCTTGTATTGTTTGTTTTTTGTTTTTTTTACTACCTCTTCTTTTGTTAATAGGTTTTTTCTTTTTCGTTCTCTCTTTTCGTTGGATCTCTCGCCCTTTTGGTTTTGTTTTTGTAGTATTCGTAGGGAAGTATATGGGTCGTTTCTAACCCGTTTGGTAGTTGAAAATATTCATACCTTTTGTCTGCATAAATTTCATTACGAGTCTGAATCTTTCTAACATTTTCATATGATTTAATTCGTCGCCTTTTTCTTGTCCATTTGATTGTCACCTTTTGTTGGTCGTCAGTTGACTAAAGCTACGCTAAGTAACCGCTTCCCCCTCACACTGTGCTGTATAATCTGCTTTATGCTTGCTAAGTAGCAGCATTTACTTCGCTTCTCGGGATCCACTTGCCTTCCAACCTTCTTGCTAGGGAGATAATCGGGGAGAAGGGAAGACATAGTAAGGAAACAATATATTGGGTTGCGTCAATCCACAATGGGGCGGCGCCTCAGAATGCAAGGAAGCCTAACACCAGCAGGGGAGAAAGGCGGGAAGGAGAGGTTTATAGAGGGAGAACGAGGAGATTGAAAGCAGGGATGAAAGGTAGGAGAGAGAGAGAGAGAGAGAGAGAGAGAGAGAGAGAGAGAGAGAGAGAGAGAGAGAGAGAGAGAGAGAGAGAGAGAGAGAGAGAGAGAGAGAGAGAGAGAGAGAGAGAGAGAGAGGATACACACAAATATGTATAATTTTGAAAACCTCACAGCACATTAGTTCATTAAAAGCTGTTGTTTCCCTAAATGTCGAGTCACACAAGAGTCACCAATTCTATACTGAAGAGACTTTTGTGTTTGTCGTTGTCGTTCTACATTACCTTTGCAACACTAAGAGTACTTAAGTATTTATTTCTTTTTCCTTCATGTATTAATGTGGTGTATTCTGATAAGTTTTGCTGGATGATGCGTAAGTTCGGCTCCACTTTGAAAATACTAATAATTAATTGCTTATTCAACATTTCTCAGGTGTTGCTTCTACTCGGGAAATATAAACACTTGACAACCTAAGTAGTGTGAAAAGCTAGTCGGCTTAAACATACCATATTCATTCTCGTCTATAAACTCATCTAACCATCTAACATTCTCTTAAGGCAACTAACCACTTCAACCTCTTAACGAAGTCATGTTCCTTCATTTTCATCTAGAAAGGCGTGTTAGGATGAAGTTGAAAATATCTAACGGAGTTTTAACTGTCAGTTTTGCAGTTTTAAGGTTCAAGTTAAATTACAATTGTTTTATAGTAATTAATCATTATGTGTTTGGTAATGAGTGTGTATCCTCTGATGCTTCTCTGGAAAATGCTTGCAAGATCATTATATTTTAACATGAATTATAGATCAAAGTAACAGTGCTAAGATGCAAGTCACCATTACCTCAAGGTCATTGAAGAAGAAATGTGTGTCGGCCAGGTCGAAAATGAGTTTTTCCATGTGGTAGCCGAGCTGAACGGCGTTGGAAGTGTCCTGCAACAAAAACAGTGTTAGGTGTTAGTGCCACGCTCAGATTACTAGACAGATTGAACAAATAATACTGATACAAAAAGAATATTACACTACTTATAGAACTTAAACTAGGTAGAACACAATAGTTTAGAAAAGAGGATTCTCTCTCTCTCTCTCTCTCTCTCTCTCTCTCTCTCTCTCTCTCTCTCTCTCTCTCTCTCTCTCTCTCTCTCTCTCTCTCTCTGTGTGTGTGTGTGTGTGTGGTGTGTGTGTTCAGTATGGCCTCGTTCCCAGTGTCAGACTGTCAGCCAGCAGGTGGCTCCAGTCAGTCTGGGAGTGAGGGCGGAGCACTGAGTGTCAGATGCCAACCGTTCATTTCGTTGCATCCCTTTGTGAGGTCACAGTACCTTCTTCCGCTCAAAATATTCCTTATCAACGTTGAAAAACATAATATCACTACTAATCCCACTGTCTAAGTCTTTAATGTATATCAAAAATAGTAATGGCCCCAAAACAGATCCCTGTGGAACCATACTTGTTACCACCCCCCCCAACTTAGACTTAGAACCATTAATTGTAACTCTTTGTTGCCTATCACTTAGCCAAGACTTAATCCAGCGGAGAACCTTCCCATCAATCCCATGTGCTCTAACCTTACTTAGGAGTCTTTCATGTGGTACTTTATCAAATGCTTTACTAGTTTGTAGAATTGAGGTCCATCTTATCAGACTAACATTGAAGTATATATTATGAGTGATTTTCCTGGGCTGAGGTAATAACTGTAATAATGATGGCATGCTATTACTATTTTTCCTCTGATGCTTTATAACACATTCAAATAATCAAAAATCATTAGAAGATATTTTTGATTATCTGATGCTATCTCAACATTATTTGAAGATGTTATTATAATACCAAAGGAAACCTGCATGCTGTTATCTTGCTTCACCTAGATAGCTGGGCCCAGAGAGTCCTTGAAGAAACGTAAATAAACACAACAGTTGCGTGCGGCTGGGGCGGAGCGAGAGAGAGAGAGAGAGAGAGAGAGAGAGAGAGAGAGAGAGAGAGAGAGAGAGAGAGAGAGAGAGAGAGAGAGAGAGAGAGAGAGACGCGTGCAGGGCGTGACGAAGGACACCCGACACGGCAGAACAGACAGTGGGTCGGGGGTGAGGCCGGGTGAAGGGTAAGGGGTGAGGGGGAGCATACATTACATAGCGAGTGACTTGAGATTTATTCATTCTTAAATCTTGTTCATTATGATTCGTAAACGTTTGCTCATCAACAATAGTGGTGGTGGTGGTGGTGGTGGTGGTGGTGGTGGTGGTGGTGGTACTGACCCTGACCTTATCGATTATATAGTAGCATTGAATCGTGTCAGTAATTAGAACCTGTTAAAAAATTGGAATGGCATAACGTAAAGAAGTAAGCGTGAAGTTTCTGGTTTTTTTTTTGCATTCCGGTTGATTGTATACTCGTGTTTAGGAACCTTTTGACGACGGAGCGTTGTGGGATGAGTCCTATTGCTGCTAAGGCTTGTTGGGTGTGAGTGTGATTGTAAAGCGTCTTGATGTGACTGCATACAGGCTGGTGTGATCCTTGGCTGTCGACTAAACACATCGGGTTAGTGTTGTTTCTTCAGCCAGTTAGTGTCACTTTTTGTTGATACAGATGTACAATAAACTCTTGTCACTTGAGTTTTATTGTTATCAAGATCTCTCTCTCTCTCTCTCTCTCTCTCTCTCTCTCTCTCTCTCTCTCTCTCTCTCTCTCTCTCTCTCTCTCTCTCTCTCTCTCTCTCTCTCTCTCTCTCTAACCATGTACCTGCCTTACTTAACGAAAATCCTTCTCATTGATAGTGTAATTAACATTGTCTTTGTTGTTGTTGTTGATGATGTTACAATTCCTCTGTCCACTAAATCTGGAAAAGATGCCACATTCACCTTCCGACTTAATTTTTCACAAAGAACTCGGTATGCTAGGAAAAAAATCTTTACGACATTTATGTATTCTCAAACCTACTAATAAAATTTCAGGAACATTTTTAGTCACCATCATTAGGCATAGAGCAAGAAAAATCGCAAGACAGGTCAAATACTACGTAAACTTTCTACCTTTATGGGATGTGTGATCTTGGGACAAATTGAATTTCTTCTTCAATATATATAATCTATATTTTCCACTCAAGTTATATGGTTATCAAACAAAATTAGAAATTCTGGCATATATTAGATAAACAATGATATTTTCTGGTTGTTTTGGAGTCTTGAACTTGGACTTGGGTTGGGAGTCACTCAGTGTAGACTGTCGGTGTAGTCTTTAGATCGGCGTTCTCCCACACACGGGCTGGACGAAGCAAGATAAAGGAGCAAGAAGCTAGAAGTTTTTCCTCCTTCCAACCTCTGCTAGCATCGCACTTATATTGATCCCCCATAACTAGAGGACCCTTTGCCTCTCATTCTCTCTCATTCGTGTATCTGATCTTTGCCGATCCTTTCATCTGGGCACGGTTTCGGCCTTCTAAATATCCCTATATCACAAGTAGTATTTACTCGATTCTTTTCGGGATAGAGACTATTGCTATATCATTATAATTTTCTTCTTCTTCTTCTTCTTCTTCTTCTTCTTCTTCTTCTTGTTTCTACTTTTTGTTCTTCTTCTTCTTTTTTCTTCTTCTTCTTCTTCTTCTTCTTCTTCTTCTTCTTCTTCTTCTTCTTCTTGTCATTATTATCATTGTTGTTATCATTATTGTTATTATCATTATTATTATTATCATTATTATCATTAGTAGTATTAGTAGTAATAGTATTAGTATTAGTAGTACTAGTAGTACTAGTGGTAGTAGTAGAAGTAGAAATAGTAGTAGCAGTAGTAGTAGTAGTAGTAGTAGTAGTAGTAGTAGTAGAAGTAGTAGTAGTAGTAGTGGTGGTAGTGGTAGTGGTAGTAGTAGTGGTAAATAGTAGTAGCAGTAGTAGTTTTTTTTTATAGCAACAGTATAAGAAACATCACGAATCTACAAAGACTTCCACTCACTTATTCATAAACTATACGATTTTAAACTGCACGTAAAAATAGAAAATGATGCCACTAACACAACATTACACACACACACACACACACACACACACACACACACACACACACACACACACACACACACACACACACACACACACACACACACACACACACACACACTAACATTTGGCTGTAAACTCTTGATCTGTCTCGTGAGAATTGAGCCACTACAGCCCTGCCTTGCTCTGCCTTGCTCTGCCTTGCTCTGCCTTGCTCTGCCTTGCTCTGCCTTGCTCTGCCTTACTCTGCTTTGCTCTGCTTGGCCCTGCTCACAGCTGTGCCGCTCAGTTCTTACATAATTATTTCCACTCAACAGGATGTCCGCTGAGGCAATATTTCGATTCCCAGGAGTGCTCTGTTACCACACTGAACTGACATTCCACTGGAGGCTTTCTTCTAACTTTTTCCCCCCGTCCCCATTCTGTATTTGTTTTGTATATAACGTTCCCTTCCATTTATTCTTTGTCGTCTATTGTCGTTTGAACTTTTATGCTAAACTCCATGCTTTTTATTATTTTATTATTGTTTGGTATCCCGCGTTCGGCATTACTTAGAAGTTGTTGTTGCTCTTTCAGGTGTTATATGGAGTCACTTTTTCGTTGGTATGTTGTAAGGTCAATGTAGTCTTGAACCAAACAACTTTTAGAGACAAACTGCCCTGTGATGCTATTCTTAATGATGATCATGTGAGTATGGCAACATCGCCTCTCACCTCGCACACAATGGTTAAAAAAAATAGTTCCTGCCCTGCCACCACTTAAATTAGGTAGATCCCACTTTTTTTTGGTATCCTTCCCCCTTAACACATCATCCTTTCCCATGTGTGAATTTACTATTACATTTTTTTTTATATCACCCAATTATCTTATCATCAACATAGTGTTATCAAGTATCTCAATGTCTGGCGTAGAGTTTCATTTCATCAATTTGTTCATTTGTTTACTTTTTCTCTCTTGTAGGATGTGTCTTTCGTGCCTTGAATGCATCTGTATCCCACATGCAAATACTACAGTGACTACATTGACAGCTGACCTTTATTCTTTTCTCTATTCCTTCAGCCCGTGCCGAAAGAAAGGAAACCAGACCCCAGCACCGCCAACCATAACACGTGAGTACTACAGTAAAAGAGAGAGAGAGAGAGAGAGAGAGAGAGAGAGAGAGAGAGAGAGAGAGAGAGAGAGAGAGAGAGAGAGAGAGAGAGAGAGAGAGAGAGATTTACATACATTGTGCCTAGTAACAGTGACCACACAGAAGCCCTCCAATCCATCTTGAGAGGATCAGATCTCGTGTAATCATCTGCTTTGATACTCTACTCACCTGACTCCTCAACGCTGGACAGGTGAGGAATTGGAATCTATTTATATCTAGAAACATTGCTCGGCTGCAGGTACAAGCTTCCTCCATTCCCTCATGATGCCATTTGAGAGAGAGGGAGAAAGAAAAAAAAGTTCATGGCGTCTTGATGTGGGATTTTGTAACCATCAATAAATGTTCTTACTTTTCGTTCACGTGTTGCCGTTGAAGAGGGAAGGTGAAAGAGAGAGAGAGAGAGAGAGAGAGAGAGAGAGAGAGAGAGAGAGAGAGAGAGAGAGAGAGAGAGAGAGAGAGAGAGAGAGAGAGAGAGAGTGTGCGTGCGTGTGTGTGTGCGTGTATGTGTGTGTGTGTGTGTGTGTGTGTGTGTGTGTGTGTGTGTGTGTGAAGGCCAGCAGACATGTATTAGTCAGGTAGACAGAAAGACATACAAAAAACTTACAAAGATGTTCACTGGATATTCAGACTCTTACAGGTCCATCTATAATCCATGTTGTTTATTCTCAAGTTAGCTATGTAGTAAATCTGAACGGATATCTGCGTCGAACAAGGAATAGTTAACGAAATATATAGTGTTGGTTGATTGTGGTGCATTGTTTTTCTTAGCTAACATGCTATTCAATTCTTCATACTGGCGTTAGTAAATGGTATGGAGGCAACGAAGTGCTGTCGTGATATCTGATGACATTAATACAGCTTTATTCAATTAGTTTTCATGATTGAGTTATCGTAAGTATATGAAAAGGAAAATGATAAAAAAAAACAATATATCAAAGCATGAAATACGAACTGAAAAGAAAGGGTAATACGTAAACAAAAGTGTAGCTATTTTTTTCTTATAAGCAAGCTGTTTTATACCAAACCTGACCAGCTAACATCATATCAGGAAACGTTTTACCTATTCACAATGAGTTCAATTTCTTGTTTATTTTGTTTGCTGTAAACATGTTCATTCTTTCAGCTTTTATTTCCTAGAATTCCTACACATTTTCTACGTTACTCGTTCAACATTCTGGTAAAATACTTGCAATTTAAAAATACTTTTCTGAAGATTTGTTTTGATCAATATAATCCTTTGGCGTCAGTCGCTATTTCATGTCGCGTTTTGACCGAAAAGCAACGTGTTCGCTATTACGTATATGTTAGTCTTTTTTTTCACTCGCCCACTTGTTCTCCTTCCATTCCTCCCTTGCGTCTCATCCTTCCTATCCTCTGTGATCTATCCTCGTAATCCGCTCCCTCTACTTCCCCTCCGCTTGCAAGGGATAATCCACGCCCCAACAAGGGTTTACGAATCCCCTCATGCCGCCCCGATGAGTTTTTGTTTCCCTGTCATGTATTGAGTATCTCTCTCTCTCTCTCTCTCTCTCTCTCTCTCTCTCTCTCTCTCTCTCTCTCTCTCTCTCTCTCTCTCTCTCTCTCTCTCTCTTTCTCAAAAACCCGTGTTTGGATGCCCCTCGTGCCCCGTGTTTGGGTGATCCTTAACATGGAGAGATAGGAAAAGAGCATCATGGTTTAGTAACTTGACCAATGTTGAAGACAACTTGACTAAAATTAAGAAAAAAAAGTGGACATGGTCAGGACACGTCATGCGCTGAACTGATGATAGATTGGCAATTAGAGTTACAGAATGTCAACTTAGTGACGGTAAAAGAAGGCAAGACAGACAGAGAACTAGATTGATGGAGAGACGAGATAGGACGTTTTGCTGGGGTGGTTAGGAATAGACGGGCAGCCGATAGAGGTGAGGTGGAGAAGGTTAGGGGAGGACTCTCTCTCTCTCCTACAGTGGAGTCTGATGATGATGGTCATGATGACGTCCCAACGGGTGACACAAATCCCCTGCAAGGCACCGGGCACTCTATAGGTGGCTGGCTGGCTGGCTGGTCAGGCTGAATCCTGTCGTAATGGCCTCGTCAGTATCGGGTGAGTTTCGGGTGTCCTCAGGCCGGCTCGGGTGACAAGAGCTTCATAACACTAATTGAACATTCAATATCCTGGAGACCGTCATTCCTCCTCCTCCTCCTCCTCCTCCTCCTCCTCCTCCTCCTCCTCCTCCTCCTCCTCCTCCTCTTCCTCTTCTTCCTCTTCATCCTCTTTATGTCCTTTCCCTTCTATCACCTTTTCCAGTTATTGCGGCATTGACGTAACGGTGTAAGTATACTCATGTGTCAGTGACTTTTAATGTGGTTGTGACCGAAAGTTTGAGGTGAAGTAAGGAGGAGGGTAAAGGTACAGTACGTATAGACTGAGTACGTGTTGGGTATGTTTTGCTACGTGGTGGTCACTGGGCACGTTAGATGAGATGCAGGAAGGGGTAAGGTAAAGGGAAATGAGATGGGTGTGTGTTGCAATGTGTGTGTGTGTTTGTGTGTGTGTATGGGAGGGGAAAGGATGTGAGAGTGAGGGTTAATCAAGAGCAAGTTTGGGGGACGAGAGGAAGTGATGGAGTAAAATTTAATCAAAGGAAATTCAACAAGAATCAATATTGGAATATGAGAAAGTGTTGTCTTCATAATTTGTACATAGTTTCTCTTTCTCTCTCTCTTTTCTTTTTTATCTCTCTCAAGGGAACGTGTGAGTAAAAATATTGAACTTTCACACAACTCACACGCATCAAAAGAAAACTATCAAGTGTTGTTTTCATAGCTTAAAAAATTCCTGTCATGGTTGCCAGTGTATTCTCCTCCTCCTCCTCCTCCTCCTCCTCCTCCTCCTCCTCCTCCTCCTCCTCCTCCTCCTCCTCCTCCTCCTCCTCCTCCTCCTCCTACAACTCTTCTGTACGTGTGTGTGTTGGGAGCGCGCCGTTCAAGATAGGAAGCCGAAAAAGAAAGTGATTCTGTATAATTAAATGATGAAACTTTAGACGCGACTCAATACTCAGGAGTAAATTGTTTTAACTAGTTGGGTATTTGATCGCAAAAGTTATAATTGTGCGGTTTTTTTCCCATCTTATTCAGGATACTTGGAACTTTTTCCTTGACGCTGTATTTGTAGTTATTTCTTTAGGGGATGGATTCTATATTATACTTTGAAACGAGACGAGGAAAAAAAAATTGAAACACCTTTTAGTAGATAAGTATAGCCGCTAAAAAGGAAAAAGTGCAAAGTATAGGAGAACAAAATTGCAACACTTTTGATGAACATAACCACTTAACAAATTATGTGAAAGAAAAGTTTATGTTGGGAAAAAAAAAATTAAAGCAAAAAGTAACTACGCTACAACAAAGTGGTCTGTATGAGATCAGGTCACATTTTAGAGCGGCGCCAAGTGACACTTTGCAGACAACGAATAGTGTCAGATTGTGGGAGTCTGGCGTGCATTAGGATCAAGCTACTAATTAGTGCTCACAATGGGTCTAAAATTTCCATTGTTTTGTAGTGAACTGTTCCGTGCCCCGTTATAATGAAGTCCAGTGTGAGTCACTTGTCTAAGCCAATCGAGATGGATTCCGCTTCCCACTGAGACACCGAGGCATGCAGGCGTCCTCCGAGTGTTCGTGGAGGTTCCTGGTCACCTTACAGTACAGTATAGCAAGAGCAGCGCCCTACAACCACCTTGGCTAGACAGGATCAGCATATTACCTCCGGGTTTTTGAGTGCTTTGTCAGTCATTTGTTTGTAATAATGATAAGAACATCAACACTACCATCACCATCAACACCACCAACAACTAAAATATTAATGATGATAATAGCGATGATAATAATATTGATGATGATAATAATAATAATAATAATAATAATAATAATAATGATATTAATAATAATAATAATAATAATAATAATGATAATAATAATAATTGTCAATGTTATATAGCACGTCGTCGTGTCACTGTGTCAGTAAAATAAGTAATTCTATAAAGTTTCTGTACAATACCATCGACGCACTTTAGTCCATACATTCTTATGACTTTGCAAACTTAATCTAGTTCTGTTTGACTCCCTTTCATCGCCCTTCTATAAAAGCTACTTCCATGCTGGCACCTTCTCAAGACAAACTTTCCAAATTCGGTTAACACACGCCCCTCCTTGATGGAAGTGCACTTTCTAATTATTGTAATATTCCTTTTTTTTTATTGACCTACACTGTAAAGGTTTGTCGTGTTCCTCGACGTTAAATAGTTTCAGAAGGTGATTGGTGTAGTGACTCCTCCAAAAGCGTTCCCGTTTTTTCCCTCTGCCTTGTGGTGCAACATTTGCCAGCACTATGATTTTTATACATGATCCAGTGTCTTGTCTATCTTTTTTTTATGTAGAAGTCTTGACATTTCGTTCCAAATACCTGTCTTAATTTGATATGCACGTTAGTTGTTCGTGTTGATAAGGACACGCAAGCCTGTAAGAACATTCCTTCGAAGAAATGTGCTGCGAGAAAGGTCTTGTGACCGTTGTTTCCCTACAAAACACCATTTTTCAGTTGTTGAGTTCAGTAATTATCAATGGCATACTATTAAAAGTGTGACTGTGAAGTTTAATGAATAATAACTATTAGTCATTGATTAGTGAAGACATATTCAACCATTACTCTCACTCCTTAGAAGTTGTAGCGCCTCAGTGGTGGAGTGGTTAGCGCGTCTGACAACGAATCCGCTGGCCCGAGTTCGATCCCGGACGAAGGCAGGCGGCGCACAGCTCACCCAGCTGTTCATTCTCCCAAACGGGTTGGTAGATACATGGGTACCTAGGGTAACCTGGGTAGGTAAACTGTGGAGTGTCAGATGTCACAGTGGCCCTGTGTCCCGGAGTAACATATTAATTTCCACCACAGGCTCAAAGGCCAATGTGACGGGAGATGAACGCCCGCAGCTACGCCCAGCTACAGCGTGTGCCCCACTTTATCTTATAATTTATTAAAAGATGTATTCATCGGTATTAGAATAGTTGACATAACTGCCAACACTTATCATTAGAAAGAACGAAAAACTTTATAAAGATGTAATCGACCCAAATCCAGACCGAAATCAAAATACCAAATATGAAGGAGGTGCATCACGGCCTTCAGCCTGGAAGAGGAAATCTTATAGCCAGTAGGACTTATTAACTAAAAGCTGCAATACAGATCCAATTGCATACAATTTCAAGATTTTCAGGTTTCAAGTGTTTGGTTACCAAGTATAGACGAGACAAGGAAGTGTACAGTTTCCGTATCTCTCCTCCCTGTCTTTTCCACACTGTTAATCTTCCAAGCAGTGTTAGTTTATAGGTAATCATTCAAACGTATTAATAGTCATTTGTTGGCTAAATTCACGTAGGAATTAGTATCCGCATATCGACCTGTATTATGATGTAGACAACGCACTTTCCAGGTCCTCATGTTTAAAGGGAAAAAGAAACTAACCAAAGAGAAAGCAGAAGACTGACTAGATACAGTGTGCAAGGATAACGCGTCATTAAAACGAGTGTCGGCTTATGTGATTATAGGCTGGCGTTTGCCTTGTTGTGCTTTACTGCTTCTGCTTGATGATCCCAGTGGCTTATTTAGGAGGAGAAGGAGGAGGAAGAGGAGAGGCTGACCGTACCACGCGTTTATTTTTTCATCCTTTATCTATAAGCTTACAGAGAACATATTAGGTTGTTACATGCAAATGCTTACTAACTAACTATTGGTAGTTAGTCCTTCGATTAAGTACTTTTTTATTTAAATTTATCAAAGAAAGCTTGTGGTACTTAACCAACACTGACTCAAGTCCATCCTGTTTTAATTTAAGCTTAATTACATCAATTAGATCAGATAAGATAAACTATTCCCTTAAACGAATCATTTTAGAAGATGAATGATAATTGGAACTGAAAATTATTTATTCCTATCAAATAACTAAGTCACATGTCACAACACCAATTGTCTTTAATTCAAATACGTAATCGACAATAATGATGACAACAAAACACGCCGCTGCACAGAACAAGTATACAAGATTACACCCATCATGGATATCTCCCCTCACCATCTTCCAACGCCTGACTCAAAGTGAACGCGCCAACACATAACGGTCCTTGTAATGTGGGTTAGAAAAACAACGCGCTCCACATTAGTATATGCATTGCCCTCCTTACCTAAATAAACCCCAGACTGATGATTAGCGCGACGATCAAGGTGAAACAGAGAGGTGAGGTGTGGATGTGAATGAGATGAGAATTTTAGTGCTTCTAAGGCTTTGAGGGAGGCAAAGGAGGGAGGGGCTTGTTTGTTTGTGTGTGTGTGTGTGTGTGTGTGTGTGTGTGTGTGTGTGTGTGTGTGTGTGTGTGTGTGTGTGTGTGTTCGACCACAGGCGACACATCCTACTCACCTTTTTTTCCTAACACTTTCAGTTTATTTTACGTTTTATATCATTGCACGGTTCATTTGTGATAAAAAAAAAATCTTTGCGTAAAAGTCAAGCGTGTACAGTTTAATAAAGTGGTAGC
>JAPQNM010000003.1:40167133-40197133 GCA_029783475.1 Metacarcinus magister
TGTCCCGTTTTATTATGTCTACACATTACTTATGGTAATAGTTTATTCGTCTTCTCTCTCTCTCTCTCTCTCTCTCTCTCTCTCTCTCTCTCTCTCTCTCTCTCTCTCTCTCTCTCTCTCTCTCTCTCTCTCTCTCTCTCTCTTTCTTTTGTTTTTATGTTGTTTCAGGTGTTTTGCTGATAGATAGTATTTGTTTGTGTTCAGTATTCTTTGTGTAAAGGAAAATCTACATTATGGCAATGTTCCCAATGATGGATTGCTTGTGCGGAAAGAATCTGTATAACAATGATAGTACAGAGCAGCACCGTCTTCAGCTGCAACAACAACAACAACAACAACAACAACAACAACAACAACAACAACAACAACGACAACCATAATAACAACAAGAAGCGGCAGGCATCACGTCATTCCCTCGTATACACGCATGCGTATACACGTCAAAGCTGTCTAAAGTATACATGAGTGTACGTAAACGAACGTACACACATGCAGACGCGCCTGAGGCTGAACCCGACCAGGAGAGTGTGAGGAATATGCGGTGACGGGGCCCCGCTCACGTTACTACGACGGCGGCGGCGGTGATGGCGGCGGAGTGGAGGCCAAGGGGCGGGATGTGGATAAAATGTAACTATGTGGAGGGAAAGAACAGAGTATGATAAAGTAATGAGGTTGGAAGAAGGCTGCAGGAAAGTGTGTGTGTGTGTGTGTGTGTGTGTGTGTGTGTGTGTGTGTGTGTGTGTGTGTGTGTGTGTGTGTGTGTGTGTGTGTGTGTGGGGCGGTTGTGGTAATGCTGTGGAGTGAATGTATGTGGCTTAGCTGCTGTGAAAGAGAAGAGGAAGAAGATGATTGTGTAATGTGGTAACACGAAGGTATACTTGATAGTGGTGCCTTCGTAACAGGAATGTGGGGTTCACGTACATGTAGGGCAGGAACTCTGGGTTGTGGTGGAGGCTGTGGAGGGGGCGTGGCGCAGAGGGGCGGATTGAGCTCCTCCAGGGAGGGGTCGGGGCCACACAATAGGGGGAGGTGCCGGGTCATTATCAACTGGCAAGGGACCCGCGCCGGCCAGTCGCTGCCTCGGCCCGTCACGTGTAGACTCAGAAAGGATTCATCTCAGCTTTATCTGTGAGGCTTTCATGTAATGACGAGATTATGTGTAAGTTATTCATCATATAGTTATGTTAGGATTATGAAGTACACACACACACACACACACACACACACACACACACACACACACACACACACACACACACACACACACACACACACACACACACACACACACACACACACACACACACACACACTCACACACACACACACACACACACACGTGTCGTGTGTGTGTGTGTGTGTGTGTGTGTGTGTGTGTGTGTGTGTGTGTGTGTGTGTGTGTGGTCATAAGACTGTTTTCAAAAGCCATTGAAAAATTATATATATATATATATATATATAAAATTGTTCAATAGCTTTTGAAAACGCATTGCCTTCTGACCAACGCGGAGCAAAATAAGTTTTTGCATAATTATGCGCATTAAGGAAATGACGGAAGACCCTTTGATGTTAATCATGATAATTGCTAATGAAGTCATTAGAGTAAGTCAACAAAGAGAGCTAATTAGCAATTTCTTCCCGTTAATTAAATCACCGTTGTTGGATGGTTTTATATCCTATTTCTCTGTTGCCACAACCTTTAAGCGTTTAAAATCATGTAACTTTAGGTTTCATTATCTTGACCAAACTGGTTAAAGAAGCTGAAAAGTTTATGTAAATCACTTTTATGTCTAACAAAGGAAATGTAAAGTTTTTTGCAGTTTAGTGCAGGACTACCACCACCCCGCATATACCACCGCCACCACCATCACCACCTTCACCATGTTCACTGCTGACAACGTTGTTGAAGACAAATTTCGATAATTCCAATGGAGCTATTAACGAGAAGAACATTGGGTGTGTGAAGTGCGACTCACAACTTGACTGACGTTCAAGGTAAAGGACAGTATTCTGAAATAACTATTACATTTGCAATCACACCATTGGTAACACCGGGTGGCGGGTGGCGGGGTGGCAGCAGTGGGCAGAGTGGGAGGCAGGTGAGACGCCCCTCACTAGGTGTCACCGTAATGTAAAATGATACTTTTCCACGCCGACAACGGTCAGCCTTCCACCCTGTTTTGCTTACACTCGAGCGTGATCTGCCTCCACGGGTGGCCCAGCGAGTACGGGTGCCACCCTCAACCATGGGTGGGCGGAGGGGTGGGTGTGTACGGAGTGCCACCCTCAACCATGGGTGGGCGGAGGGGTGGGTGTGTACGGAGTGCCACCCTCAACCATGGGTGGGCGGAGGGGTGGGTGTGTACGGAGTGCCACCCTCAACCATGGTTGGGCGGAGGGGTGGGTGTGTACGGAGTGCCACCCTCAACCATGAGTGGGCGGAGGGGTGGGTGTGTGTGGGTGGGTTAGCCCTCACGCCTCCCACAGTCCAAAGCGCTGCTCTCTATTTTCGTGATTGCATTCAGCATCTGGTGTGCACATGAGACGTGTGTCACATGAACTGGAACTTGTCATGTTCCGTGTCTTAAATAAAAGTAATGTTCAAGTGATGATCACATCAGAAATTATGATATCTCGTTACACTCATCACTTATCGCAACTACATCAACTGACTACTTTGTGTTGGTTTAGTCCACCGCCTCACCACTAATATCCACTTACAGTCGTTCAGTATTACCACATATTACCATAAGAACGATGTCATTACGAGACTCATCACTGTTGCATCGTAATTGACTGAATCCATACACAGGTGCCTATAAGTATGTCTTAAAGCAGAGCAGAGCATCAGTTCCATCAAATACGATTACATTAGCGATAACAACGATGGTTTTTACACCGACTTATATGAACTCTGTGAGGATAGTGCTGCCTCGCGGTTCTCATGCATCGTGGCAGCAACGGGAAACAAAGCCCACCACCACCACCACCACCACCACCACCACCACCACCACCACTCCATGACAAGCGTATGTGCGTCTGTCTGTGTTTTGTGCGGGCGTGGTCGTCTATGTATGCATGTGTGAATTAGCATACGTAATTAGAAGTCTTCATTTCTTAGATAACCCATGACGACTCCACTCGCCTGACGGGTCTAGAGGCAGTGTCAGCCATGATCTTAGTTACTCCGGAATAAACAGGCCGTTCAATGACCTAAATACTAATCCTCCCACCTCGTCCCCTCCTCCTCCCCGTCCCCCTCCACCTACTACAACGGCACCACTACGCAGCACTGTTTTGTGTGGTGGTGGTGGTGGTGGTGGTGGTGCCTCGGGCCGTCGTCAGGAGAACCTCATCAAGCCCCTGTCTGTTGTCTGTCCTTATTGTCTGTCTGTCTGTCTGTCTGTCTGTCTGTCTTTATATGGTAGCTTCGATATGTCATTTCCACTTTTTTTTTTTCATCTTCCATTTATCTTTGTTCTTGACCAAATAGATTATTAATAACTAAATTGATGATAAATCAGTTACTCTTTTACTACGTGAGTCAGTCAATCCGTCATTTAAATATTGACTCAAAAAATATTAATTAGATCTCTGTGAAAGCAATGCTACAGAATATTACCTAGATTTATGGGCAACATGATCCAAAATAGGCTGTCTTAGTGAGAGAGAGAGAGAGAGAGAGAGAGAGAGAGAGAGAGAGAGAGAGAGAGAGAGAGAGAGAGAGAGAGAGAGAGAGAGAGACTTATATACAAATAGTCACAGAGGGAGAGAGAGAGAAAGAAAAAAAAGAAAGACAGATAGATGGACAGACAGACAGACAGACAGACAGACATGCTGAGGGACAGAGAAATAAACAAACAAACTGACGGGCAGTGTGTGTACATAACCACAAGCCTGACACAGATACACTGTAAACTCAAGCATTAACTCAAATCCACATGAAGACGATAAACTGTTTTCAAGTGTTGGTTTGCCCCGAACAAAACACACTCACCGACGCCCCCACACCAGTTGCCGACGTGTCAGAATAATGAAAACAGTGTGAATGCAAGTATAGCAATAGCTGAAGAAATAGGAGGCATTCACGGGGGAGATTGAGAGCTCATTTCAAAACACAACTGTAACTGTATGTGCATAAACCATGTTCTGAAAGGGGGGGAACTACAAGGATCGGGAGAGTAGATAAAAGTGAAGTTTAATGCGTATGGTGGATTCATAGGGTGGAGTCAGGCGGTGAATGGGAGACATGAGAATGAATGGATGTGAGCAGGGTGGGGCGCAGTAACACCAGAACAGTAAGGAGGGGAAAAAAAGAACACCAAATAAAAAAATGACGTGACTCACTCGGAGACAGCTGGCAACAGAGATGGCGTCACCCACACTCACTGTTTACTCACACCCCTCCTCCTCCTCCTCCTCTTCCTCCTCCTCCTCCTTTCTGCTTCCCCCCATGTGCCACCCCATTGCCTAACATAACCTCATTACACACTCACATATCCTCACCTCACCTCGCTTACCATGTCCTTTACCTCCCGACACCCAGCACATTCACACCACTCACTCACGCAACACGTATTGACGCGCCTTACTAATTGCGTGTTTAGTTTTGAATGTCATGGGTCCTCGCGCCCTCTTGTTCACGCGTCTAAGCTCATTCAGCATTGGCGGGTCAAGGAGGGTGAAGGCTATTACTACTATTACTAAAGGATGAGGAGGATAGATTGTAATGTTCACGGTTATGGTTTTCAATAGTTGTATAGAATTCCATATTTTGTTCATAGATGCCGTCACTGTCGATATTATACATATGTTTTATTATTATTATTGTTATTATTATTATTATTATTATTATTATTATTATTATTATTATTATTATTATTATTTCTATTTTTTTTTAAGAACAGGAAACAAATACAAGGGGAAAATAATCGTGTTTCATAAAAAAAAATAAAAAGTCCAAGACAGTACCAGTATTATGACAAATGTTGGAATATGTTTATAGTTATTCGCTCCTGCTTCGTATAAGGAGAAGGAAGTCGACTACGGGGTATAATGAGAGCTGAAGCAGTTGGAATTAGAACAGCAATGTGGAAGGAGGTTACAGCGAGGCAATGGCAGTGACGAAGGTAACAGGCTGGATGGCAACTCAAGGGATGGGGCTCAAGAGATATAATTATTACTATTATTATTATTATTATTATTATTATTATTATTATCATCATCGTCATCAAAGTCATCGTCGTAATCGTCGTTATCTTCATCGTTATCGTCATTATCATCAAGATCGCTTTCTTCATCTTCATGGTCATCGTCATCAACATCATCATCATCATCACATCAGCAGCATCATTGTCATTATCATCATCATCATCATTATCATCATCATTATCATCATGAGCATTATCTTCATCATCATCATCATCATCATTATCACCTTTGAGTTTTACGTACTACAGAAAGTTAATAAAAGTTTTGTTCTTTAGTTTAGTTAGAGGCATATAACCCCCATAGATGCACCGATAAGAGTATAGTTGCTTTTAAACAGCCACTCAATCAACTCATACACACAAGAAGTGATATACATACATTGAGAGAGAAAAATAACTTTACTCTAATAATCCTAGCGATCTATGCAAGGCAAGCAACACGAGCGTCTTTAAGAACATCATCAGTACAATGGGCTAAGCAGACACTTTCATCCGTGAGTTCATATACGAAGATGATGTAACTCAAGCAGAAAAACCACAACCGAACAATATGAAGGAGGTAAGCGCCGTACGTGACGAGCTGAAGGTCAAAGAGCCCCCAAAGAAGAGGCTGCAGGTGAACAGAAGGAGCCAGATAACTATAAATATGAATGACGCTCTGTGGAATAACCTGCAATCTCTCTCTCTCGATAAATAGAAGATCATACAGATGGATGAATGAACAAAGTAACCTCGAGTGTGGCAGCCACGTGAACCCCGGCACATATCCCTTAGTTCCTGGTCGAGCTGAGTACCACCTCTGTTGACGCCACGAGATTGGTATGCGGCGGTGTTGACGGGCCGCGAACAGGGCTCCCTTAGGTGGTAGGAGAATCGAAGCCGCACACCACCACCGTAAATCACCACTCCATCTCCAGGAAGAATAACAGAGCCGTGGATGAAGTGGCTGAAGGAGAGAGCATGCCAGGTATCAAGTCTAATTTTAGTGGAGAGGACAATGGAGGAACAAACGCCTCTGTTCTTCAGCCATCAACCCTATACTTATCTACCTGCTTCCTCTGGCCCTTCTTCACTTTTCATCTCCTTCTCCTCCTCCTCCTCCTCCTCTTTCTTCATCTTATTTTCTTTTTTTTTTCTCTTTGTTTGTGTGCCTCGTTGTTTACTTGGTTTTCCGTTTTTTCTTTTCTTTTGACTTCTTCCTTCCACCCCACAGTCTAGCCCACCCTCTTCTCTGCGTCCTTGTCACCTTCGTTTAGTTTTCACGTCTCCTACTGTCTCTTTGGGGCCTGTCGCTTATATGGACCATTAGGAAACGTAGTAGTACCTGTTCTCATATACCCTGCTGTGTTTGTCTCTCTCTGGCTAGCTCTGTATGTCCCTGTTTATCTCTCTCTCTCTCTCTCTCTCTCTCTCTCTCTCTCTCTCTCTCTCTCTCTCTCTCTCTCTCTCTCTCTCTCTCTCTCTCTCTCTCTCTCTCTCTCTCCCTTATACCTCTTCTATGGCTTCCTTTCCTATTTTTTTCTTTTCATCCCTAACTTCCTCCTTCCCTCTCTACAGCCTTCCCTTCCTCCAGCCGCCCTCCTTCCCTCTATTCCTTCGTCGCTCAGTCCTCCCTTCTTTCCCTTCCTCCCTTCCTTTTGGTGGAGGTAAGAGGCGCCACACACTCATTAAGTCTAACCATCAGAAGTCATTGTTAGTCTGATAGAGTCAAGTGGATGCGGGAAGGAGGTCGAAGGGAGATGATAGATGGAGGAAGTTGGGATGAAGATGTGTGATGTTTATGGGAAGAAAGAAAATGTTTAATTAGAAGAAGGTGTGGAGGTGGGAGTGTGTGGAAAGGCTAGAGTAGAGAAATTATGCAAGAAAGAAGGAAAGTGTGAGTTGAGGAAAAGAGAAGAGCAGAAAAGTGAGAAGTGGTAGGTAGGGAATAGTCGATGAAAGATTATGAAGATTAGTAAAAGAAATAAAAAAAAAAGTTGGGGAAGAAATAGAGGGAACGAGTGAAGTAAGGCGGAACGGCAAGCAGAGAAAAGTGACAAGAGGTGCGTCATCTTTCGTGTTCATTAGTGTCGTCCCTTTGGCAACGAAGAGAGAGTGGTGGTGGTGGTGGTGGTACCGAGGCAAGGTTGGTTCGACCCACTGTCTCACCACAAGACGCAGCATCACGCCATGGACACTACATCTCCACCTTTCCTAACACATACACAACTCATACCAGGGAACACACTAAGTATTGAATTATGATCTATAATGTGTAAACTTTTTCTGACGCCTGCACCAACATAAACCTTCTAAACCTTCACTTCCTTGTAAGTACGTACGCCTTGAGAGAAGGATTCGGCCTCGCGTTTACCATCTTTACTGAAGCGTCTTTGAACAGTTGAAGCCATATAGTTTTTCAATCTTCAGCATGCCCTTACCAGCAGGAGTTTACTGATCCGTATTAGGGCGTTACCATTTTTGTTGCCGTATCGCTGAGGGCTTCATCTGCACGCACTCGCCTTTCCATTCATGTTTTCGTTCTCAACCAACAGAGTAGTTTGTTGTGTGTATTTTCCTCATTAACGTTTTGAAATGTTTGTCAAATACCATAGTTACTCATCAGTGTCACGTTCCCCAACTCTCACTGCTGCGAATCTGGGAGCCTCGGTTGGAGTTGTGGGTTAGTCACTGAAAGAGGAAAGGTAAATCGTGGTGACCTTTATGCCAAGTCACCCCAATGCAGTGTCACGAAGTCCAAGAGTTAGTGCTTAATTAACAACGCCTCCTTTTCCCACCTTGTTCTGTACCCCTCCACCCATGTCTCAAACTTTCCACACCCTATCCACCACCTCTCCACCTCCTGACCTACTACTCTACCCATTCTAGCACTGTCCTCATCCTCTCCTTCTACTGAACTTTCTCCACCCCTTCATTGCGTGTCCTGTTTGCATACCTGTCCACCACCTCCTGCGCCTCATAAGTACTGTACCTCCTTTCCGTCAACCACCTCCTGCCTCCCTCCCTGCCTCCATTTGTGGCTGTCCTGCTTCAGTCAAAAGGGATTACCACGGATAAACAAAATGCTGAGTGGCTCTAGGAGGGAAAGGAGGGTTGGAGAGCCTCAGATACGAAAGAATAGGCTGGGAATACTTGTTAAGATAGCAGCGAGAGGCTTGTGTGAGTCGAGTAGTCAAGAATACAGAGTGGGTAGTGAAGGGAGAGAAAGGGCAAAGGTGAGAGAGAATCAACAGTGTTAGGAAGATGTCTGTGAACGAGTTGATGTTAGTGTAAATGCAGCAAGTTTAGCCTCATGGAAATAGGAAGGAAGTGTTAACCGGGGCGAGAGGAGAGGAGGATGATGGGGGTTGGAGGGAGGGAGGGAGAGAGGGAGGGAGGCCACACCTTGACACACCTGTAGGGAGAAGTTCCTCCTCACCTGTCACCAATGTACGAGTCCTTTCCTACCCACTTTTTTATCTTGTTTTTTATTCCTTTCTCCTCTCCTCTCATCTTCCTTTTCTTTTTTTTCCCCTCTCTACTCTTCTCTTCCCTTTCTTCTCATATCTTCTCTTCTCTTCTTTACTCTTCTCTCTCTCTCTCTCTCTCTCTCTCTCTCTCTCTCTCTCTCTCTCTCTCTCTCTCTCTCTCTCTCTCTCTCTCTCTCTCTCTCTCTCTCTCTCTCTCTCTCTCTCTCTCTCTCTCTCTCTCTCTCTGAAATGAATGAGAGACGGAGGAAAAGTATAGATAAGAGAAGTATGTGAAATAAGACGAAAACGAGTAAAAATAGGAAAAATGCAAAGGCAGACAGAGGTGATAAAGGAGTAAAGAAAGATTAAGAAGAGATAGTATTGCTTCAGCTGATACATGATGATGGTAAAGGAACATGAAATACTTGTGATGGAAAATGTTACTGCAAGATACAAGTCTAAAATAACAGTATCGGGGAAGGTGAGGTAAACGTAATGGTTGTTGAAGTGCTGCGTGAAGATTAAGTCAAAGTCATTCACGGATTACGAGTGTGAGTAGTGAGTGAGTGAGTGAGTGAGTGAGTGATAAAAGTCAAGCACACACACACACACACACATACATACACACAAAAGAGTGAATAACATCGGCGTTTTCAGACAAAATTACGACGCCGCGACTATGTAGAAAAACCATTGATGTTAAGCAGCTTACCGACAACCCCTCCCGAAGGCGCTTAAGGGGCTGAGGGGTATATGACACTTATAGACACCTTTTAGTACTCTTATGCAACATTAATTGTCTGCCTTACGTAATAAGAGCAAAGGAAGATGCTAAAGAGACCGACACGGCATGCAAGGTTTTATGTGGAATATCAAGTTTTGAGTAAGTATGAGACTATGTTTACGTAAGGAAGCCATTGCAGAGTTTCCTTTACGTAATGATGACTCGTGTTTTCTGATTATAGGAAACGTAACGCGGGAAATAGAAGTTTTTATTATTGCCGGAAATTAAAACTGAAATTGAATCACACCTGAACAAAGATTTTCATTCTAAAACAAATGTATGATAAATATACCATGGTTGGCAATGAATTTTATTATTATGAAAATAATTCTATCTATGATTTCGTCAACTTTTTAACGTTTTTCTTACCTATTAATTGATTTTTTTTTAAAGAGTTCTGTCAAATTGCAGATGAATTTGAAAGAACTAACAACTTTTTTCCGTCCATGCACAATACCATACAGGCAAGAGTAACATTCATGGCACCTACGTATCGAGTCGAAAGTCTCTCCTCTCTCCGTCTTTGCCGTTTTGAGTTGCCATTTACAACCCACAGAGAATACGGAGACATGCATTATAAAGATACACTTGTATGCCAAGGATATATAATACAGAAACAAGTCTAATTGTAGAGAAAAAAAAGAAAGAAACTTGTACCAGTATGAGATGCAAAGATGGTAGGGAATCTCAGCCTGAAACAGTAGTACTAATATATCCTTTAACATTTCGACACTTCGTCTTCTCAGTACAGCAGTATATTGAAAGCCCAAAGCAAAACTATTATTAATTACGACGTGTTTGAGATGCAAGATGACGGAACAACAGACTAAACAATGCATTACTAGATGAAGATCACCCAACCACTTATCTTATCAGAGCTTAAATCCCAGACTGAAGTAGGAGGATGCTGGGGGGAGAGAGGTGTTGCTTGTGAGTGTAGACTATTCTGAGGAGAGAATTTGTGTATATCTTTGCCGTGGTTGTTGTTGTTGTTCTTGTTGTTGTAGTAGTAGTAGTAGTAGTAGCAGTAGTAGTAGTAGTAGTAGTAGTAGTAGTAGTAGTAGTAGTAGTAGTATAGTAGTAGTAATAATAGTAGTAGTAGTAGTGTACCCTCGCTGTTCTTTCTTTTTATATGTGCAGTTTGTGGTCCTATAACATGGCCACGTGGATGGTGATAGAAGGTGATGGGTAGTGATCGGTAGTGATGAGAGTGAAGGGAGTGAAGGTTAGAGATGGTGTGCGATGGATGCTGATTGGGGGAGATAGTGATGATGGTAGTGATGATTGGTGGTGATTGTGAGTGACGGCTGGTGATGGGCGAGTGTGTGTATGGGCAGTCAGTGATGGGGCTGTGATGGGTGTGGTGATGGGGTGGGGATAGGGACTGACAGGTGGTGGTAATAGTAGTGATGGGTGATGATGGTGTGGAATAAAGGTTGGTGATAGGAGGTGATAACTGGCGATGGGGATAATGGGTGGTGATAGGACTGATGGTGGTGGTGACAATGATTATAGTATTTGATGGGAAGTGATGGGTGGTGTATATACAGAAAGTGAAGGTAATTATTATGTATATGGATATTTTGAGATAATGCTTGAACGTGTTTGCTCCATTCAACACACACACACACACACACACACACACACACACACACACACACACACACACACACACACACTGCTGCTTTTATATATGAATCGATTTTATTTCTTCTTTTTTTATGGGTAAGAAGATAAAAATCCCAAGGGAAGGTTTACCAGCCTCCTGCCCTCGCCTCTTGCTGTCACCTTCGCCCCGCCCCGGTGGGAATACACAGACACGTAGTCCACGACGCGTGTTTTGGAGCTGACTTAACCAACCACACTTCTAGTTGCAATACAAGTGGTTGAAGGTGTTTGGGGTGACCACTTACCGCACGTGAGAGTAACGGGTGGTTGTGTTGAAGAAAAAATAATAAATGTTGTGTGTGTGTGTGTGTGTGTGTGTGTGTGTGTGTGTGTGTGTGTGTGTGTGTGTGTGTGTTTATGTCTGTCTGTTTGAAAGAGGCAATAGAAGGATGACGGGCCAGGGAAGGTGACAGACATCCCGGGAGAAGCCAGAGGGGAGCATCCAGATGACTCTCAGATCCTATGGGAAGCCTCTCGTGGACCCCCGAACCCCATCCCTTAAACCATGACTCGCCTACACCAGTCTCCGATCGATCTCTGACAGGAACACTGAAGCCTCACATAGGATTCCCCTTTCATATCACCTACACTCCCCCTTGCTCATCTCCTTCCTCTTTCCTCCTATAGTTCTTCACTTTATCCTCCTCCTCCTCCTCCTCCTCCTCCTCCTCCTCCTCCTCTTCCTCCTCCTCCTCTTTCTTTCATCATTCCATCACACCAAAACTTCCTACACACACTCCTCCGTCTAGTCCTTGTCTTCCTTCCCCTCACTCAACTCCTCTACTCCTTCTATTGTACTACACCTTCGTCCTCTCTACCTCTATCTGTCCCTTGGAGCTGAGAGAGAGAGAGAGAGAGAGAGAGAGAGAGAGAGAGAGAGAGAGAGAGAGAGAGAGAGAGAGAGAGAGAGAGAGAGGGGCGTCTTTATCCTCCCGGTTGGTTGTACCGCTTCGAGGGGAAACAAACATCGCTAGACACTCATTCTTTCGATGTGACGCGTGTATGTATGTATGTGTGTGTGTGTGTGTGTGTGTGTGTGTGTGTGTGTGTGTGTGTGTGTGTGTATGAAGTACCTATGAATTTTTGGTGTCGTATTTTGTAGGGGAGAGGGAAGGTATAGTATGGTGGTGGGTATCCTCACTGTCGATCCTCCCTCTCTTCCTCTCCCTCCCTCTCCCTCTCCTCCTCCTCCTCCTCCTCTTCCCTCCCTCCCTCCCTCCCTCCCAAACCACTGCTCCTTCTGATGCCAACGTTGGTTCATCTCCAACACTATTGCTCCATCCTTCGCTTCTCCTTTGTTCTAGTTCTCAAGCCACTCTACTTGAGGTGAAATACATATTCGTTTTCGTAGCGGCGAGGGAGAAACACAACAATCCAAGGGAGATTTTTAAGGCAGATCCTCGAGATAAAACTCTTCAAAAGGACGAACCGGTGTTAGTGACTGTCGGAACCCCTCGCTTTCCCACCCTCCCTCCCCTCCCTCCCCGTCCTTTCCTCCGTGTCTCCCCTTGTGCCCGCACCCCTCATCCTTACCCTCACTCCCCTTCCCGACAGCCCTCCGGTCCTACCTCCCACATACATCCCCCAATAGCCTACTCCCTTTCCCCCCCCACTCTGTGCCTCCCCTCCCTCCACCATGACCCACGTCGCTCCTAGCGGCGTTGTGTCCCTGTCTCCTATTGGCTGGCTAGGATCTGCCCCGGTCGATGATTGGGCGAGGGTGGCGTGTTAATCAATGTTCAGGTGTCCGGGGGCCGCATCATGGCCGCTCTAGGGTCAGTGTGTGTTGACGAGTGAGAGTGGCAGGGTCGCTAGAGGTGCTGTGGGATTCCTACTTGATATATGTTATCCTGCGACGCCTACAAACTCTCACCTCACCCGACTGTGGCTCTCTGTCCCTCAGTGGCGAGGTCGCACTAGTCCGGGAGCTGCGCCAGGCAGGCAAGCAGACAAGCGCAGTGGACCTGTTGAAGGCTCAGACGCATCGCCGGAAACTCGGACATGGTGATGACACGCGGTTGAACACGGATTATTCTGACGAGTGTTTGCAGTGCAAGCCTTGGAGGGCTAGTGCAGCGTTAAGGGATTTTCAACAGTCGAGCAGCGTGGCGTGACTCCCTCCCCTCCCTGTGACCCTCCTCTCTCTTCCTCACTCCCCGCGGCGACGAAGGGAGCACAGCGGCGGCGGAGAACCTGTTGGACCAGAGTGTCGTTTTACAGTGGTGACGAGGACGTTCAGGGATTGGCCGCCCTCACTCGAACCCCTCCCCTTGGCGTCCAGGTCCTTGAGGGAGAGCCGAGCAGCCGAAGCAGGAGACGCAGCAGCCGCAGGAGAAGCAGCTACATAAGCAAGATTGTGGAGGAAAGGAGGGAAGTGAGCAGAGTTCCTCATCTAACACGCTAATAGGAACGAGGATTTTTTTTCTTTGTCGTGAGAGGAAGACTGAGCGTTCCCTCTCTCCCTCAAGAGTCTCTAACCCCTCATCCGTAGACCACAGCCGTTAACAGGTGGTTGTGGTGAGGGCCAAACCAGGACCACAACTTGGGCGGACCATGTGGCGGCTGGCTTGGGACCTGCAGCAACAAAACGATTGGTCACGTATGTCATAGTGTCAAGTCAAAAATATGTGAAGAAGGAACCAACGTGATTTTAAGTGTAGGGGAGACCGTGCAAGTGAGAATACAAGTTGAGGCTCCACCATTTGGCCCTAAGCTTGGAAGCCCTGGACCAGGAGTGACGACCCTCAGACACTAAAGAGAACCCGTCAACGGCACCGTCTCTGCTGCTGATACGAATCTCACCACTCACAACCCTGACCCACCACTGTTCCGGCGGCGGGGCACTGAGGGAGCAAGATGGTGTCTGTGCTGCCCTCCATGGACCACACCTTCCCTACTTTGGTTGACATCAATAAGGAACAAGCCGTTCTCGACCAGCAGGTGAGTGTGTCCGCTTACCATGGCTCAATTATTTATATCCAAAGTGACGAAATTAAGACTTAGGGTGATGGAAATGCCTAATATATATGTTACAGTTCGCACATTGTCCATAGCTCGTTTTAGTTGAATATCCTCAGCCAGCGAAGGGTATCGTCACCCCTGAAGGAGTTAGAGCGGCGTGGTGGTGGAGGAGAGGGATGTGGTTGCGGCGGGCTCAGAGTTGCCCCTCGCGACAGGTTGGCGCGCCCACCCCTCGTCCTCGTCCTCAAGGGGACTCATTATGGGCATCCCACCATGTTCGTTTGGGAAGGATATGTGTTAGAATGGCTAATATATATATAAATATATATATATATTTTTTTTGTGTGTGTATAACATCATCGATAAATTTAGTTATTTACTGTGATACAAGCATTCCCTCATTGTAAATTTACTTACAAAAAACAGAACAAAATTAAACTACGCAGAATATAGACGGATAACTATAATTATTGATGAACAACTATATTCTTAAGAGACAAGTGTGGCTATAAATGAACACAAAATAAGAGGATTTGAGTTAGCGTAATGCCAGCCAGCAGCACCAAACGCGTGGCCGCTCACAGCCGCGGACCCGCCGACGTAGCCGTGTATTAGCAAATGTGTACGCAGGGTTGACCTCGTGTTATTAGATTCTACATTTTGTTTCTCCTGGTGGTAGCGGCAACTTCTATGTCGAGGAAATGTGGAAAAGCCAACTCCTTGTATTTTTATTCTACGCATTTTGTTGGTGAAATCTTCTGTATGCTTGATACTCAAAATTCAAAGCCAGAAAAAAAATCATATATATCATGTTTTAAGTGTCATGGTGAGATAGTTTCTCTCTTAGTTATTCAACATGATAGTTGTGAAGATTCAAGCAGGCTACTTTATTTTCAATTCATCACGCCAAAAACTATGATTATTCACACACATCTTTGACTCATCAACACCGATATGAACCATCTCATTCGTATTGGTTTTCGATATTTCTTACCTTTTCGACATTCACGATCGCAATTGTCTGTCATCTACTAACATGTTTATATACCAACATGAAAAAATAATAATTCGTAGGAAGACTCAGGGTCGTGCACAACACCTTTATCATCTACTGTAACTTGAAGGACAACTTTTCGTTTTAAGCAGATTCCGTTGGAGTCAGTGTAGCGGTGACAGTGTTCCGTGGTTAGCGCTTCATTGTTTCTGCGACTCATTGTACCCAGATTTTGCTGTAGCAATGCGTGTGGTGCTTGCCTTTAAAATGAGGTTTAGTTGTCTGTTTCAGCTTTTCAATTACTTCATCATATAACAGACCTTAGAATTATGTGCGAGACTTATACTTCGTAGTGGGTTTTGTCAATCATAAGTTAGTTTTTTCTTCATGATGGCCAGAAAGCAGTCGTGATATCAAACATATCCTTATAAAAAATAAAATGCTATGAGGTTGAATATACCAGCTACACGATTAGACTGATATAATGTTCGAAATATATTATCCTGTACTCTAGTGAACGTTGTGATGTTTGTTATCCTGCTCCACAAGGAAGACGTGAGAGTAGTAGTAGAGTGATGGTCTACAACTGCCTCAGAGTGTTCCAGAATGTTTCACAAGTGACTTTCATGATGAGTGAAACCAAAACCTTTGTCTGTCTTTGTCCAACATGGAATTGCTCACTTCGTAATACTCTTAAGTTTACATCATTCCCTGTGTGAGGCGTGCAGGTATCTAAAATAATGTACCCTACTTTATCATCACTGTCTTATGATACTTTTTTGTGTTAAGTCAAGTATTGAGGCGAGAAGAGATTATATAAACATTTGATCTTTTATTAAGAGCCCTTTCTTGCTAAACATCTCCGACAATTCATTTCATAGATGTACTTAGCGGAGTGTGAATCTATCTAACTCTCTAAGAAGGTTACGAAGAAGACGAGTGTTGTGAGTAGTGTGCTCTGTCGCTGCTTCTCCCAACGTCAAGATAACGTGTATATATATTTTATAAATAACCTCCATGTTTATTCTGCTGCACTGTACACCCGCCAGACAGATGTGCATAGGCAATACAAGGCTTTACAGCTATACGTAATTACACACTGCGACATTTTTTTAGTGTAAGTCGATTTTTTTCAGTGTGACAATACAGTTATGTAGCGACTGAACGTCACACTTAATCAAGTAATTAATTCAGATCAACATGACTGGAATATTTTCCTGACGACAAGGATGATGTATTATTTCAGAGTATAAAAATGGTTCCACTTGAGAATGTGAAATTCAAGTTTCTTTATTTTCGAAATAATATCATGGACTTGTAATGAACCCGCGTCTTGTAAGGCTTATGTTGAATAGAAGAGGATTATTTTCTTGTCAACAGGAATTCAAGAAAATCCTTTAAAAAGAGTCCTGATGTAATTTTTGAAGGCCAAATATGACGCCAAAAATCCAGATAGTCAACCACTAGTGGACGGAATGAACAGAGGCGGGAAATGAGACTCCAGCGAGCAGCGTCCCGCCAGTGGCCAGCTTATAGCTTATCATCAGCCGAATGGTCGAAATTTCAGTCCATTAAAACTGTGTTCCCGTCTTACAGGACGAACTTTCCTCATGTAAAGAGGGAGGAAAAAAAAAATGGGGGAAGTACAGTAATAAGAGAAGGTTGTTTGATTATGAAAGCAGCAGGAAAAACTGTTCTAAAGATACTAAAATTATAGGTTTATTTTCCTCAACAAAAGCGCAGCAAGGAATAAAGAAGGGGATGATCTCGTAACAAAAGCTTAAAAGTAAATAAATATTCAATAAGAAATATTTATGAAGGCAGACTAAAGGATTATACGATTTATGCACAAAACTAACCGTACGTAAACACTGGTGACGCTGTGAAAATAGTCAAACAAAACGCAATATCTGATAAATTGTTTTTATTTATTTATTTATTTACTTAGTGTGTGTGGTGTGTGTGTGTGTGGTGTGTGTGTGTGTGTGTGTGTGTGTGTGTGTGTGTGTGTGTGAGGAAGACACTTTATAGGTAAACTTAATTTATAATAATATATAATAATAAATATCCTGAAGTGATCAAATGTATAGATTGATAGACAGGTAGATAGATAGATGAATGTAGATTAACATATATGCCGAGATAGACAAATATGTAGTGTATTTTTAGGTGCATTTATATTTATGTTAGGGAATGATTTCAGAACATTTGAAATTCCCAATTAACTTTGCCCTTCAGATCCTTCACCTTCCTTGTGCTTATAGTGACGACAACGAAAATAGTGCGAACCTTATCAGTGTTATGACGCTATGTGCCAATCCTGGTTGACTTAGAATGCAATGCGGCTTTAAACAAGGTTGGTTCCCATAGCCTTGCCACCCTCCCATTAAAAAAGGAAAGTGGTTGTTGGTAGGATAACCATTAGTCGGTGATCTTGCTGTTTCCTGCTGCCTCAAGACTCCTGTTGGTATAACCTAAGATGGCGAAGATCAAATTTATCGTGTGCTGCTTGGAGGAGTGTTAGCAGGAGTCTTGGCAATGGAGTGGAGCGGAGTGGAAGGGAAAGGCTTACCATCTCGACATCCTTTTTCATCACTTGGGTTAACCATCGGCACGAGCAACTAATTGGAACACTGAACAATATCGTGATGTGCTTCTGCCCCAGCTCCTTCACACACACACACACACACACACACACACACACACACACACACACACAGACACACACACACACACACACACACACACACACACACACCATTTTTCCTACACGTTTGGTGGCAATATAAGTTGCATTTTTTCCTCATATATATTTAGCTGGAGGTCGTTCTCATTTGCGTAAATAGATAAATAAAGAGTAAAGTTTGAACAGAGTGAGACAATCATGAGACCACAAAGCTCATATGGTGTGAAACTTTAAAGAGAATAAGATGATACAACAATAACAAACAGTTCATGGGGATTAAAATAAAGTTATGTATGTTGAAATAATGATCAAACCTGCAGTAACGCACATCGCAGGAAGCAAATAGATGACAGCCTGATCGAGTGTATCCATTAAGTAAACAAACCCTTAATGTGTACTTTGTCACTGTTCATCACGCAACGAGGGGGGGATGATGGCACCTGACACGCGATCAAGTCAGACCAACTCAATTATTAAATACCTTATGTTGAGGTATGTGTAAGATAGGTGACGCTGATAGAAAACGATACTAATGACTGGCAGAAAAGCTACAATCATATGACCGATCAACGCCTGGGATGGTGGTGGTGCAGGTGTTACGACGCCCTACATCACCTGAAGCTTATTAACGAGGCAACGACAGTCATTTTTTAGATATTACATATGATTACCTAAGTATGTCTATGAAAGTGCAGGCAAGAGTAGGTGATAAAGAAATAAGGTTCGTGCGCACCAAACACGATCTCAATTTGCGGTGACGTGAATATTGATTAAAAAAAAAAAAATGTATTAACACCTACACTGTACATGATTTTCACACCAACCTGATGTTTAAAGAGTCAGCAGAGAAGTCGTCAATATATTCGTTTAGAAGTGATTCTATGACAGAGGTTAACATGGGACACGGACGATAAGAAATAAAGGTGTTTAGTTAAGTGACAGCTTTATCTGTCTCAGCTGCCGCTAATATTATCATTCTCAGACTGCACGAAAACGCCGCCGTTCAGCTTTACTCTTTAATTTTTACTTCACTGGAACGTGGCTGCCGTACATGGATGACATGGAGCCTTAATTACACGCAGAGGAAGATCAAATGAGGCAAAAAACTCAATGGAAAACAACAGCATGATTTATGTTTAACGGACACGAGGATGGTTTCCTTCCTTCCATATTTCAGGAACGCGATGAAATAACGTGAATTGTTTGATCTTTGTAGGCAATTGATAAAATATGTTTTCTTGATACAATATTAATTTGTCACCACTCATCCTAATTCTAACTATAATCCATCAATATATCTTATTTGCCAATTCAATCAGTTTATCAGTTCGTTATATAGTAGGTTTCCTTAGTTTCCTTTTTGAGGTGTTCCTCTCTCTCTCTCTCTCTCTCTCTCTCTCTCTCTCTCTCTCTCTCTCTCTCTCTCCTCTCTCTCTCTCTCTCTCTCCTCTCTCTCTCTCTCTCTCTCTCTCTCTCTCTCACACACACCACACACACACACACACACACACACACACACGTGTATATATATATATATATATATATATATATATATATATATATATATATATATATATATTATGTATTTCGTTTTTGTTTTCACGTTCATCATAAACTATTTCAGAGCAAAATATTGGTTACATTCGGCAGGAACAATATTTAGTGTAGCTAATCTTAGCATTTATTTGTTTTGTTTAAGCTTGAGGGAGGCACCTTCGCTGTGGTGTTGCAGGAAGGGAAGTAGGAGAGATATTTATAGTTCATGACTTGGTCCTTGACCGATATTGACATAACGTTGAAGTCAACAAGGGATCTTCGTAGGATGTTTCATTACCTTTTCCCCTGTCATGCATGGCTCAGGTCTTGCGCGGATGTGGCGCACGAAGCGTACGTACGTGCTGACCTCATGAACGTGGAGTGTCCGTGTGCGTGTTGGTGCTGGGGGAAGGAACCAGTGAGTTTATTTACACTGCAGCAGTCAATGGTCGCCTTCACCATGCCCCGCGCCGCCTCCCATGTCTGCCAACCCTCTTGGGCACACACTACGCACTTTAATCATAGAGACAGTCCTTTTATCCGTTATCTAAGTTATCTTTGTGACCTTAATAATACAATAATATCAGGTTGCGTCCCATGTTGAGGGCGGAAAAATTAAATCTTGTTAGAAGGTGGAGAGTAGGAGCAGGAGGAGCAGGACACAAGGTTGGCAGGAGTGAGAAGGACTCCTGCAGGTTTACTGAAGGAATGTTTTTCACTCCTCCGCTATCTTGCAACTATTAATCCTAGAAGCGGCGTGGCTTGGTATGTTCATTCTTGGGATCGAGGGTCGTCCAGATGCATGTGTGTGTGTATAGGGTTGAACAAAAATTATGACCCAGAGAGAATTTTACCCCAGAACTTGCGCGGTAACAAGGAAAACTCGAACACACACACACACACACACACACACACACACACACACACACACACACACACACACACACACACACACACACGAGACAGGTGACGAGGGCTCCTTGATGCCATAAGAGTGAACAGAGGCATAGGAGGCTCACTATAACAGGCTGTATTGAGCGTTTCATCCTACCAGTAATAATAATAATAATAATAATAATAATAATAATAATAATAATAATAACAATAATAATTACTCACATTAACATCATTATCTCCATCGATGCTACAAAAATATACTCCGGTCAACCTGCACACGTTAAATAAACCACATGTTGCCTAATTAAGTCCCACGATGGTAGTTGTAAGTAGTTAGAGGGAGGAGGAGGAAGGAGAGGAGGAGGTAGGAGAGGAGGAGGAGGAGGAGGAGGAGGAGGGGTTTAGCACTAGCTTGTCCCCACCATGATGACGCACAGCCACATACTCCTTAAGCTGACAAAAGAACATCACCCTTAGGAGCAATGCTATACCACTGTCTTACCCCGCTAGCCATCTACAGGCATCACAGTTGGTGCCTTGTTCCTCCTCCTCCTTTCCCTTCCCTACCCTTCCCTTCCCTTCCCTTCCCTTCCTTTCTCTTCCCATCATTCCGCTAGTAATGCATCCGTCTTCCTTATCTTCTTGAGGTGGATGGATAGATAAGAGGGTAATAGGAAGGTAGTTATAGGGAGATGGAAAGAAGTAGATAAATAGATGGATGTAAAGATAATGAAGACTTGTAACGATTATGAAAGAAGGGAAGGAGTGTCTTCAGCCGCTCATCTGGCACACATTTCTCCTCCCGCCCCTTGCACACCCTGCTGCTGGCCTTTTACCTTACTAATCTCTCTCTCTCTCTCTCTCTCTCTCTCTCTCTCTCTCTCTCTCTCTCTCTCTCTCTCTCTCTCTCTCTCTTTTAGTAAGAATCATTTAGCTTTATACCATTCCCGTCACACACACACACACACACACACACACACACACACACACACACACACACACATACACAACATATACAAGTAAGAATACAGCGATACCAAAGAGATTTTAAACGTCAATTTCTTGCGAGGTAAATCAGTAGCAGGAGGAGGAAGAGCAGCAGCAGCAGCAGCAGCAGCAGCAGCAGCAGCAGGAGACAAGACGAAACAGTGGTGCCAACCGTACTGGAGCCTTACGTTGTAATTCGAAACGTGGAAGTTATCACATCTTGTTCGAATATTGCCCATGGAAACTGTAGATGGGTTGTGGTTTGATAGAAAATAAGGCTTTAGAAACACGGTGCATTTCACGATCCTTGTACTCCAGCGCGCAGCCGGACCCACTCTCACTCCGTCCTTGAACAGAAGCTTCGGTTGCAGCTCGGTTTTATAATGAGAATCCACGTATATGTCGATTGGTATTTTTTTTATTGTTCCTTGTTCCGCGTGTGTCGTGAGTGTGAAGGTTATAAATGTGTCGGCAACCTTGCTGGCTTCTAGATTCTACACTCTAGGGAGAGAGAGAGAGAGAGAGAGAGAGAGAGAGAGAGAGAGAGAGAGAGAGAGAGAGAGAGAGAGGTGACACTTGGCCCAAGGTCCTGAGAAGGGGAGGAGGAAATGAGGGGTGGGGAGGGAACATAAGGGAGGGAGGTAGGGATTTAGAACATGACAGAGGAAAGGGGAGGAGGCAGAGGGTACACCGCAGTGGGGAGAGCAAGGCTAAAACAATGGCTGTAGAGAAGAAGAAAAAAACTTGAGGCCGAAAATAATGGAACGAGAGAGAAAATTGTGGAGCGTTAAATGAGGACGATAAAGCGCAATTTGGTAGCGTTTATTTTTTTATTTAGAGAGGAAGGGTTGTAGCGTTAAGTTTAGTTAACGTTTCTTTTAGATCAATGCTATAACTAAAGACAATGACGGAATACGACCTTTGAGAGAATGTACCCCTTAAATAGTTGTTCCCGCACTTCAAGACTATACTATATTAACCAGTTTTATAAGACTACTACTATACACGACCTCCCAGTGAACCAACAAACATTTTGCCGCCACTACCTCTGTGTGTGTGTGTGTGAGAGAGAGAGAGAGAGAGAGAGAGAGAGAGAGAGAGAGAGAGAGAGAGAGAGAGAGAGAGAGAGAGAGAGAGAGAATATGTGAAGCTTTCCTAACACAGTCCGATTAAGTCACCTCGTTTCATGTGTGTTTGAAATGCTTGTTCATCATCTTCGTGCGCTGAGTCCGGACCCTAAAACAGTTTCATAGTGTCAGACAGAGTTAGCTCGCTGGGTTCGCACACGCTTTCATGCAGTGTTACATCCAAAACATGGCAAGTAAACCAACCATTATGACGTTTCACAACACTTTCATAACACAGTCTTGAACTCTTTAGATGGATGGGCTTTCAACCAATAAGGAGCGCTAGTTGCCGCTGCTGGGAACACTCATGAATCAGTTCGGAGCATCGAAACACTTGCGGATGTATTACAGAGAGAGAGAGAGAGAGAGAGAGAGAGAGAGAGAGAGAGAGAGAGAGAGAGAGAGAGAGAGAGAGAGAGAGAGAGAGAGAGAGAGAAAAAAATTACCACAAATAAGACAAGGTGTAAATATGTCCTTTCAAAGTGCAAGATTATTTCAACCAGACGGAATAACAAGTGGAGGGTTCGTGTCGTGGTTGGGGGTGAGGAGAGGAGGGTAGGAGCAAAAATTAAAGACCGAACCGTAATGTAAACTTGTAGTAAGCGAATCAACACTTACTTAACTAATGTTCACACACAGCAAAATGAGGGGGAAAAAATAAAGTACAAAGTAAAAAAGTAAAGAATAATCGAAAAGATAATGAAAAAAATAAATCAATAAGGGAATTTATCGGTGACGAATATCTCGCATCGCCGAACCGTCCAAAAATGAGTGTGTTGAGCCATTCCTGAGGCAGACAGACAGATGGAGGGCAAGGAGAGAGGATCACACACGCACACGTCAGCCGGCGTGATGGATGATTGTCTAGAGATTGATGTAAGTATCTATTATTGTTTATCTTCATGTGTAGGCGTTTATTCTGTCTTGTGAGGGAGGGAACGCGCTTTGGGGTGGAGGAAAGTGGTTGACATCAGCGCTTGTTTCGTCAAGATGATGTGTGGGACTCGTTACCCGCCTCGAGTCAGCCCAACACCAACACCAACACCTCATGTGCTGCACAGAGGTTGCGCGAGTTTGCTAGACACGTGTAACTTTACATAAATTAACTCTGAAGTACTTCGGGTCTAATAACACTAAAGATATGCCAGTTGGTCCAATAGATTTTGTCGTATCCTTTGCAGTATTGTATGTTCCTTCATATACTTTCTCCTATATCAAAGTATTTCGTAGGCAACGCTTTACGGTGTGCTAGGCTCACTGCGGTGATGGTAAGGCTATGAAATGTAGAATCATATTTATATTCGTCACCCCCTTTAGCTTGCCGCCTTGTTTACCTAATGATTGCGCTGATGGGCGGCGATACACAAACAAAACTCCCTCCTCACTGACCTTCTATTGCAGTAATGAATAAAAAGTTTGAATTATTTTATTTTAATTCAATTGTAGTGAAGTAAAAGAACGGATATTGCCAAAGCTATGTAGTAACATCTCTGCAACCTTGTGTTCGTTTTTTAGGTGACCTGTCGAATCCCTGTTGAAATTTGATCCTGTAATATACTATAGTTATTGATTTAGTAATAATGTACCAATATTTATCTAACTTTAAAGTCCTTTATTTTTGTTATCACTCTTTGCCTTGGTTAAATTTACATCCCTCTCGAACAGAAACACCTTGGTCTACTTCCTCCTGTCATCGGGATAATTATAACCATTAATCATGTGGTCTTGCTATTCTACCTTTTTGGCACAGCAAGTGTAGAGGAACAGACATCATTGGAAATAACGTTACTTGAAGGTTCACGTCTCAAATGGGGCTTCAAAATTGATCATCCTTTATTGTACCAAACCAACATAATTATTACAGTACTTATATAATGCTACTGGTCTATGATTATTCGTTATATTCTTCATTACTTACTCTATAATCCCCTGGAATAACGAATGAACCACTGTTTAATTGACGTAGGAGACGAAGGTAACGCTGATGGTTTGGACAGTCGTAGGTTCAACACCTTACTCAAACAATCATGTGTTGACGCCTCTTTCCTAATCGCAACGCAAGTCTCTTTAGGTTCTGTTGTATGGAAGTGTGATAATCTTACACAGGAAGTTCACAGATGTCATTTGAATTAGTTGTCTTCCATAAAATGTGTCCCATCCATTCAGCCATCCGTCAGGTGTGACCTTCCTGGTAATTGTCGTTTTGAATGCTGCTGAAATTAATTGATTAGACTTGCCGATGACCATGATGGCGATAATGCATATTTTGGTTGGCTTTAACTGTGTGTGTGTGTGTGTGTGTGTGTGTGTGTGTGTGTGTGTGTGTGTGTGTGTGTGTGTGTGTGTTACTGTTTGCCCCCTGGCCTTTGTGTGTGTGTGTGTGTGTGTGTGTGTGTGTGTGTGTGTGTGTGTGTGTGTGTGTGTGTGTGTGTGTGTGTGGAGGGGGTGGAGCAGCAGCAGCAGCAGTCAGGCTGGGGAGCGTGGGAGCTGAAGACCATTTTTTCTAAGTGACATTCCTGGGATGTGTTGGGTTCCGCCGCCACATGTCCGCGGGAGCATCGAGGAACAGCGGCGCCGAAGGGAAGGCGTCCTTGCCGCCGGTGTCTCCTGGCACTGGCTAGCCCTGGACGAACAATGAATGAACTACCATCTCCTTTATACTCGTGATATCCCACGTAACAAGCTGTTCACGGTATTCAATAGTTAACCCGCCATCACGTTTTCTTTCCTTGGTTTCATCAGTTACATCCCACCAGTGTTGACAACTTAGTTAACTATTCCGTCATTGTCTTCCATGGAACAGACTGAATTGTATACCTCGTCCCGCTCCGTCACCCCCCTCCCCCCCCTTCATCCCTGCCCGTCTCCGCCTGGCCCTGCCCTTCCTACAGTCCATCTCCTTCAATATCTTCCCCGCTGCCTCTGGTTTCCTTTGTAGTAGAGAAACCCTTTGTATTCTCTGAACGAGTATTTCGAGTATATCAAAGGATTTGCTACAATTCCAGCAAGTTACCAGGCATTAAACGATAAGCGAGAGAGAGAGAGAGAGAGAGAGAGAGAGAGAGAGAGAGAGAGAGAGAGAGAGAGAGAGAGAGAGAGAGAGAGAGAGAGAGAGAGAGAGAGAGAGAACGCTGGTGGGGTAAAGACAGTCACTTGTCTTAAACTGCACTTTATGCGATGTGAAAGTGAGATGTCCTTTTTTTCCCTTCCTCTATGTGTAGTGTACTTGCTCTTAAAAATCAGATTGTAAACACTGGTGTGGTAATTACAACAGATGTGGCGCCATAAGTCAGGGAATTTTTATCTCAGCGGGAGTTACTGGTAAGGCGACACTCGCATTGTTGTTCTTAGGCTGTTTTGGTTAGCTTTTTTTGTCTATTATTATTATTATTATTATTATTATTATTATTATTATTATTATTATTATTACTAGTATTACTATTACTATCACCTACTACTACTACTTCTACTTCTACTGCTGCTGCTGCTGCTGCTGCTGCTGCTGCTGCTGCTGCTGCTGCTGCTGCTGCTGCTGCTGCTGCTGACTACTACTACTACTACTATATTATTTCCAATCAGTCTGTCAGTAGAGGGAGAAATGGCCGTAGAAAAAAAAAGAGGAGTAGGGATGAAAAGGGGGCGAAGGTCACTACTGGGAAAATAAATTCTCTCTCTCTCTCTCTCTCTCTCTCTCTCTCTCTCTCTCTCTCTCTCTCTCTCTCTCTCTCTCTCTCTCTCTCTCTCTCTCTCTCTCTCTCTCTCTCTTATCAAGCCACCGTCGTTTTCCCACGCAGTGCATGCCATCTTGCACAACACACACGCACACATGTACACGACAAAACTAAGTGATGAGGTTTTACTGAGGTATTTTTTTTTTCCGAGCGCACTGTACACCACATGTGTTGTGCCCTGTTGTACTGTGAGCGTGGTCTCGTGGCAAGGGGTGAGGGGTGAGGGGTGAGGGAGTAAGGTAGGGTGGTACGGAGGGTTTAGGAGGGAGGAGAGGGTAGGAGGGCTTAGGAAGGAAGGGTGGAAGGGAATGGGAGGGAAGGAGGGATGTAACTGTGGGAGAAAGACCGTCGTTACTATTAAATACCCCGGCATGGTACGTTACATACACACACGACGTATCAAGCTTGAGTTCGAAGACCGCCGCCTCCCCACCACAGTTGTTCTCGAGCCGTTAGCCCCAACCTGCAGTAGGATGGACATCGACCTTTATCAAGGTTGTTTATTGTAACAAACCATCACCATTAACGACCTACTTAACTCGTTATGAAAATTATATGACAGTAGAAGGCCCTGACGTTTTCCCACCACTCCTTGCAGAACCTAGTAAAGGAGCGACAATGAAAAAAAAATTAGACAATATTATGCATGCAAACTTAGCATTGTTATTCTGTTTGAAGGAAAACAAACAGTCCTTCTAAAAACATGCGGTACAATTTCCTCGTTATCAACATAATGGAGAGAACATGCAGTTACTGAATTAATTGTGTGTTGTTATCGTAAATGACATGTGCTTTTGTGCTGATTTAAATCACAATTGACACGTACACAAGTATAATTTGAAGGAAAATACTTTAGTATGAGACTTAACACCGCAGACGAAGATGATTTTGATGTGTAGGTTGTTATTTAGATTCACTTTTCATCCATGACATAGCGAGTCAACGACCTTACGTATGACATCTCAAGAGTAATCAAAGTAGAGTCGACGTGACGTGTAGGAAATGCCTCCCACCCGCATCCTCCGCCCACCAACCTCACCAACGCAACGGGATTGATGGATTAGAAAGTCATCTAAACCACAAGCATTTGCTTTCTCTTCTTGGGAAAAAATAAAGCAAATATCAATAAGTTCAGAGCAGGAACTTCATAACAAAAATGTTTGTTCTTCTCGAACAACTCAGTCCCGGTCTTCGGTAAATGCAGCTAGAATACTGATGAGAATTGACTTTTCATTGTTATATGATGTACTATTAATGAACCTACAGTTTTGATGACATTTATATCTTGCACAATTATAATTACATATTTTACCAGAAGAATTATCCCAAATACATAGATATCCGATTAACCTACAAACCATTACGGCGTGTTATATGAATTATTTTTCCAATATCAATCACGATATAAAACATTGATAAATCTGAATGTTGATTGTCACCAAACGAAAGTTTGCACATATTTATTTATCACTTTATACGAAAAGAACCATCAATACACCACTAGATTAGAACCCCACGCAAGACAATAACTTCGGAAAATCTGAACAAGTTATTCTGAGTAACTCAAGGTATTTCCATGCATTTAAAACTACTGCTCAAACATTTGTTTTTGTAACATAATATCGCAAAGACTCTGTTCCGACAAAGGCACCGTAGGATTTGTCGTCACCGTTGTAGACACTAAGGAGAAACATGTTAACGTACTGTTTTTGGCACGACTACTACTACTACTACAATTGCTGCTACTACCACCACCACCAGTACTACTACTATACTAGTCGGTGATGACTCCTTATCATTTCTTACTATTCATTACCATAATTCATAAGCTTTGGTTCCAGTCACTCCCCCTCATCCAGTGTCCCTTAATCAAAGCACGAAGGACTCCATACTCGCCTCGACACTCACCTCTCGACTCGTTTATTACTGAGTTCTAATAAAGATCATCCCGACAAAGCAGACACTATATGACGTCTATTGTATACTATAAATATTTTTTTCTCTTATTATATATATATTATTGTATCTTTTACATCATATGCAGCCATTATCTTTAGTCTGCTTCCGGTCATCACTAGATATCACATCATATTATCGTCTTTCCTTACATTTCTTACATAAAATGCTGCCTTTCTCTTTAGTCTACTCTGTCATAACTTATAAGAAACTTCACATCACACAAGCATGAAGTCACCGCTGTGTTTCTTCAATTTTCCACACTACTACAACGTAAAAACAACAAAACAAAAAAACGTTGCATAGCGTATATAAAGGAAAGCGTCATATTATAAGTATTTCCAATTAACACTAAAGTCCAATTCATTATTTATCATTGTTACGGCGTAGAGTCAGATGAGGAAAGTTAATCAAACAAAACAAATGTGCAGCAGTACTTACTCGCGTGGGCACGTGACGATGGGAAGACTGAGGAAATAGGTAGCAGGGTGGATGTTAGGGCTGACGGAGGGGTGTGATGGACCGTGGGAGAGATGGGGGGGGACAGTGTTAGCGGGGCGGGTATATGGGTGAGTAGTGGAGAGGTGAGAGGTGAGGTTCTGGAGGGGAGGAGTGAAGAAAAGGAAGAGCTGTGGAAATAAAAGTAGAGAATTTGCATAGCCAAGAGTTTGACCAGTAAGTGGAGCCTCCAGATCCACCATTACTATTTCCAATTTTCTCTCTCTCTCTCTCTCTCTCTCTCTCTCTCTCTCTCTCTCTCTCTCTCTCTCTCTCTCTCTCTCTCTCTCTCTCTCTCTCTCTCTCCAGTCATACTAATAAGCACTGAATATTCCTTCCTCGCGGTCCTTGTTCTCTCCTTCCCCTCGCCACGCTCTGAGATGGAGAGTCCTGTGTATAATGATGACGTCAACGCTCACGTCATGGGTATCAGTAAAAACAGCCTCGTAGATGTTGCTGTTTACACCACAAACAAACAGAATCCCCGATAATTGCGTCACAGCTTTAGTCTATCACGTAAACAACGGCCAGTGATGATGACGTCACGGCTTGCGTCACTACAGAAGCTGGCGAACACCTCGGGTAAGCTGTTCCTCCGTGTAAGGAAACCCCGGGAAGGTGTTGAGTTATAGCTTGGATTAGATAAGAGTTATCACGCAACCCTGCATCAGGTGACGGGTGGCGGAAGCACCTCAGCCATCAACCATACCTCTGCCCTTCCTTCCCCGCAGTGGCTCACGTCTTGCTGGGATTTTATTTCCATGTTGACGGCAGTGATCATGTCAAACTCCTTCCGCCCACGGAGAGGGCGGGGTGGGAAATGAAGTGCTGCTCACCTCAGTAAAGAGTGAACACTGACATTCGCACAGTAAATTTCCTCTGCGTTGTCGGTAGGGATACATGGTCAGGTGTAGCGGGGCATTCCATGTAAGGAGAAGCAGATCCCCTGGGGAGCCGCAGGCCCCTAGTAGTGAGTTAGACACAAAGGGCCCAAGTGGGTGTTTGGCGCAAGTTTCTGAACAACAACATGGCTCCGGGAATGACGCTCCTTGCATCACAGGGAGCGATGGGCTTGGTATGGAGGACTGGCTGTCTGAGGGTAAGCTGGGGTCTCCGAGGGAGGACTGGACCCCAGGAGAACAGTGGGTGTTGGCTCTATTTAGTTACCCATTATTGGGCCCGGGACTTACTCACTCAAGAGCCCCTCTGTTTGTTGTGGGTCTGGGAGGGAATGAAAGGCCCAACCCGCTAGCAGTGCGAGGCCACACTCGCGCCCCTGCTGCCTCGGGCCAGAGGGTTGGCACGTGGTAGGCAGTATAGGTTATAGTCGGCCGTGCAGGGGCTGTCGGCACCCACGTCGTCGTATTGATGATGGTAAAGTGGTGTTTGATTAGCGGCCAGTTGGTTTCTTCTTGTGGTGATGGGAGTGGGCGGACCCACACCCCGTCACCTCCCCTCCAGCGGGGCGTCACAGGGGTGAGAGTGGGGCTGGGGATGGGGCCGGGGCCGGGGCGGG
>JAPQNM010000003.1:40202133-40212133 GCA_029783475.1 Metacarcinus magister
GGCCTAGTATTTAGGAGGTGGTGGGGGGGGGGAGGGGTGTTAGGGTCAGGTTACTGTCACGCTCCCCCCACCTCTCTCTCTCTCTCTCTCTCTCTCTCTCTCTCTCTCTCTCTCTCTCTCTCTCTCTCTCTCTCTCTCTCTCTCTCTCTCTCTCTCTCTCTCTCTCTCCACATCTTCCCTTCATCCTAAACCTCTTTAATGGAAGTGTAAATCTTGCTTTTCATCATCCAAGGAGCCCTTCCCTGTCACCCTTTCGTTCGTTCTTGCCCTTTCCTGCCTCTCTTCTTTTGTCTCTATCACTCTAATCTATTCTTTTCTTTTCTTTTTTTTCCTACGTTTTTTATACGAATGATGGTGTAGGGAATAGCAATTTTACCATTATTATCATTATCATCATCATCATCATCATCATCATTGTTATTATTATAGTCTTGTGGTAGAGCTCCAAGAATACTACTACAGTATTCCCTGCAGTTCGTTTAAGGCGAACAAAAGGAACGTAGTGAGAGGTCTGGGAAGTCCCTCCTCTGTATTCTCTCCCACGAAAAGACCAGACTCAGAGGGGGGGAGGGGAGAGTAATGTCTCCCCAAACCCTAATTGCCTTGCCTTGGCTACTCTTGGTATTGATAGATCGATTATTTTTGTTGTTATTATTACTGTGTTCCTACTTCTTTGTTTCCTTATAAGCTTCACAAACTTGAAGCTCTCAATCACGGCTTCATGTTAAGGTTCACACGTACAGGTTCCAATGTCTCGTATAAGTCACTGGTGTTCAAGTGGTAAGGTAACTGGACTCGTGCGTACGTAGGTTAGGTTCAGGTCAGAAAGATGTAACAGTATTCGTATTTATATAGCCTTGAATGCGGTAATGGATTTTGTTGAAGGAGGACGAAACAAATATAATCTTGGGTATATACTCGAAGTTCAGCTGCTTAACTATTGTACTTGTTGTATTTGTGTAGGTTATTCATTCGTTAACTCTGGTAAAGCGGACTATGTATATAGTTATGATGACGTGGAGATAAGCTTAGCTGCAACACGAGGAGAAGCAACCATGTCACCACCACCTCATGTAGTAAAAAGGAGGCATTTCATGATGTGAAAGTACGATATATATGAAGAAGGAAGACAGATGGTGCGGCAGTGAATAAGAAAATAAGAACAAAAGTTGAATAGGTGTGGGAAGCAATGCGAGTGTGATGTAATTGCTGTAACAAGAATAATTCAACTGCCGTGAAATTATACATAGATATATATTTGCCAAGGAGTCAGTCGAAATACATGTAGAGGTGAGTTTCTTTTTTTTTTTTTTTTACAAGGAATTATGGATGTAGGCATAAAAGAGTAATGAATATCAGTGTTTGCAACGTGATAGGAAGGGGGACAGGGAAAGAGGGAATGGCTTGAGGAGGGGAGGGAAGCTGCAAAGTCTCCCCTGTATCACCCCTGCTCGTAAAGAACATTTGGGAGGTTAGGGAGGGAAGGGGAACTGTGGGTAATAATTGTCCATGAAGGTGTGATTAGTAACCCAAACACGAGGGGGAAAGGAAGGGAGGGAAGAGGTAAGACAACAAATTGTCATTAGTTACGTAGCATTTTAATATTGCGAGTTTTTCTTCATTTGTATTATTTTACTTCACTCAACGCAAGATATTGTATAAACAAATGATTGCTTCTTATTGACACGAAAAATTATTGTTGTATTACATTATAACATGTTTGATACTGTGTTACTAAGATTCCTCTTTCTCCCCGCTTAGTGATGGCTCGTGGCTGGACCATCATCTAAGGTAAGTGGCGAGCAAGGCAAGGAAGGAAGGAAGGAAGGAGAGGAGGGAAGGTGATGCTCTTCCTGTCCTTCAGTTATTATCTTTATTAGCTCCTTATACCTTGTTCACACACACACACACACACACACACACACACACACACACACACACACACACACACACACACACACACACACACACACACACACACCGCTCTCATGTTTCAGTGGTAACAACTCCGTCTGTTATCCGGTAAAAAGTAGGTTTGAACTTTGTGCAGATAGCTAAGGATTTTTCACTGACAGGGAGCTGTTCTTGTCCCCCTGCAGCAAGGTGATGGGGGGGGGGGTTATGTGTGACAGTTCTAAACTTTTTCGGGGTAGATAATGACTGACTATCACGAGTCCAGCGAGTGATCCTCTAGACCACAGTAAATTCCACACTCACCGCCTTTTCACCTGTCCTCTACACGGGTGACACTCCGCCTCTAGGATCAATAACCGCTGTAACACTAATATAATAGGCTTTAATTTACCCTATACATCAGCGGGGGTGGTAGGTCATGAGTGTTGAATGGGACGACTGAGAAGGAAGGGAGGTGAGCAGGGCGGTGGCAGGGGAAGGGACAGGACCGAGGATGGACGACAATTCTCACTGGCGGTAAAGCAAAGGCGAGAAAAGTGATTGTCATAAATGTGATTCTATTTTTTTTTTTTTTTTTTTTTAGAATGCCAAAGATTTGTGAGGTATTCTCGACAGAACACTTTTGAATAAGGAAAACATCGTGGTGTGTGTGTGGTGTGTGTGTGTGTGTGTGTGTGTGTGTGTGTGTGTGTGTGTGTGTGGTGTGTCTAAGCTCTATGCCAGCTCCACTTTCCAGGCGAGGGCAGGCAGGCAGGGTGTGTGTGTGGTGCTGCGTCAGGTCACGGGGCTGTGGTTTGGGTGGGTTCCCAATTTTCGCCATTTTCAGGGACATTATTGACTGGTGAGAGGCGCCGCCATGTTAGGGCGTCTCTCTCTCTCTCTCTCTCTCTCTCTCTCTCTCTCTCTCTCTCTCTCTCTCTCTCTCTCTCTCTCTCTCTCTCTCTCTCTCTCTCTCTTTTCGTACACGTATTCACCCTAATAAATTCATTCGTCCTTATACGAGAATCTGCGCAAATGAGGATTCCATGCCGACTCACAATCCACCTTCACCTTCACTCACACCTCAGTTACATGTTCCACACTGTTTACTACCTGCTCACTCTACACATCTTCACTCCAAACCTGCACTCACCTCAACCACACAACCACTACCCTTTCACGACCCCTACACAATGCTGCTGATGTTTTACTAATCTCTATAGTAGTTTCACATACACGTATACCTTCTATAGACTAAAATAACTACATTAGACACTATACCCATGGATGAATCTGCTTCCTGGTTCCTAGTAATATCAAGACCAAATTTAACATTTCGCCCGGCATTATTAGTAGGTACTATTATTATCATTATTTTATTCATCATACTCATCACGATGCGACCAACCACCTGTTTGTCTTGTAGTGGCGATAGATGCGGGAGGAGAGAAAGAGAACATAGATGAAAGCAGCTGTTGAAACTCCCTCCCTTTCTCCCCCTTTCCACCTAAGCAGCCCCGCGTCTGTGGTAAGCCCGACCGTGAGCTTTATAATATGAAGAGGAATCTCCTTTGTCTACCGTAACTCTATAGGAGGGCACATATATCCTTTCCTTTGCACTGGCCCTCACCTCCCGCATCCTACCCGTATCCTTCGCTCTAACATCTCCTGAAGTAAAATGAGGGAGGAGGGTAGTGGGTGAGGAGAGAAGGGAATGACACTTGACACCCCTCTCCTTCCCTCTCCCCCCTTTTCCCCATCCTCGAGGACAGCTAACAGAAATGCCGCGGCGATACAACGGTGGCGGTGGAGGTGGGTTGTACTAGGTGGGTGAGGAGGAGGATCTACAGCTTAGGGATCGATGTCAAAATATAACCATCACAGTCTCACTATTGTTCGTATTTGATTGGGTTTTTTGATATGGTAGTAATGACCTGCTCGCGCGATGAACATTTTGCTGCAGCGTAAAGAAATGTTTTTTTATGTAGACGTGTTGCCTTGGTATAGGTGAGGAAAGGTATAGTGAGTGAGTTGTATTATAGATGGTGGGGAGGATGACGTGATGTGACGTGAGGTGGTGACAACGACAACACTTGTTTACGAAATGTTGGAATGCCTCAGTTGTTGAAAATGTTAATAGGAAGCAAGTTTGATCATCAGAAACAACACATTTTATAAGTTCAACCGTAAACAACCATATTAATATATTAAGTCGTACAATTTTATGATACGAGTACATAAATAGATAAAGGTAGAAAAACTTTCACAACAGGAGCAAGGAGTGAGAGAGAACAACAAAATTGAGAAACAAGGGCAGCAGGGAAAGGAGAGCGCGAGGGAAGCAGAGGCGAGAGGCGGCAACAACGTAAAGTGGGTGGAGTCAGAGAAGCGACCAAATTCTTCATAACAAGACGTGAGGCGCGGCAACCAATCGGCGGGCAGCAGGCGGACGACCCCTCCTGCAAGCGTTATGGGGAGAAAATGAAAGGAGAGAGATACAATGGGAGAGGTATATATAGAGATGATAAAAAAGAAACAGTGAACAGAAGAAATATAATACATAAACCAATATCCAAATTTGTAATAGACAAGCGTAATTGCTGTATTGCTGAAACAAATGACGCGTTTGTAATGAAAGACTTCGTTATCTGTGTTGTTTATCGTCTCTCGCCACCCGTTCCCTCTGCCGCTTCCTTACAGTAGCGATAAAGCCACCGAAACTACCCCATTTTTGTCCTAATGCACTTCCGGGGAGGTGTAGGGTTACGGAGATTAGGTGACGGTGAGGAGCGGGACGGCGCCGGAATGTTGCGTCTATGTACACACGACGACCAGGAGGTGTGTGTGTGTGTGGTGTGTGTGTGTGTGTGTGTGTGTGTGTGTGTGTGTGTGTGTGTGTGTCATTCACCATGGTATTGAGGATCACGCGCTGGACTTGTGATCGCCAGCCATTACCCTCACAAAGAGAGCTTGCAGCTCATTATAGCCCGATCTATGGGTAAGGCTGTGAACTTTCACTCACCACACACCCCATCCCCTTGCTCATGGAACACAACAACTGTTTGGTCATCAGTGAAACTTTGGGCCTTGAGCGAGGCGCGAACCCGAGCCTGCTGAGTGGCAGGCCGAGACGTTACCACTGAACTATCAAGCAGTGTGTGTGTGTGTGTGTGTGTGTGTGTGTGTGTGTGTGTGTGGTGTGTGTGGTGGTGTGTGTGTGTGTGTGTGTGTGTGTGTCTCGTTGATTTGGCTCGCGCCTATCATCTAAATGTCCATAAAAGGCTGCAAATTAATGAACATAAACGAAGACTGCCATCATTCAAATTATGTTACTGAACCTCTTGACTGCACCTCTCGGTTAATGTAAATGTCATCAGTACATTGTAAGTATGACTCCACCTTCCCCCTGAAGCCCCACGGCTCATTGCACACCATGTGATCACTAAATGTCTATAGGATAGGAGAGGCTTATGACCTTCATTTAACTAGCTGTCAACTTGCATTGCAACAACTTGTAATTGCACTATTTTTCATTACTGGCGCTTCTACTACCACAACCACAGTTACGTACAGAACAAATAATATTGATATAATTCGTTCAAATCATCACCATCAAAAATATCAGTGAAGAAAGATTGTCTTACACTGGTCTTTAATCTTGCACAAAACGAATTTTATTCCAGGGCTGTCTATCTCGCTCTCCTTCAGTGTCCTGTGTACCCAGTCTCCCTCCCGCCCCGCCCCGCCGTCTTCCCTCCGCCATGTAACTTGACCTTGCTCGGGCCTTCTACCACCATTACCAGGTGCTGGTACACTGACCCGCGCCTTCACCGAACACCCGGATAAGACGACTTGTTGCTTTGTTCACCTCCTGTCATCGGCTGCCGCCCGCGATATTATAATACAGAGAGACGGAGAAGACTTGCTTTGTTTACCCGTGGGTGCCAAGAGTACGATGACAGCTGTCTGTGTCTGGCGGTGCCTGTCTGGTCCATGTTTGTTCCTACTCTTTCTCAATGCTCTTTCTTCCTCACCCACACGAAAAAAAAGGGGGAATCGTGAATAATGTGACCTAAATAGAAAAGTGACTTTTTTGTATTTGAAAGGGAAAAGCTACTTGGCCTGAGACTTAAATTTCATGTTTTTCCGTGTAATCGTTTCTCTCCTCCAGACACTAGTTCTTGGATCGCTGAGGAGGGTATTTTAGACGTCCACTAAATCTGTACACTTTCAAGTCGTTCAATTGCTCCTCCGTTCGCCAGCTGGATAATATCACCTATTTTTAATTCGTTTAATATCTTCTCCGGACGCCGCTAAAGGACAGGTCTATCTTGTCTACTGATAAAGGTGGATTATTGACACCACGCAATAAACCGGCGGGGATGATGACGTAATAACCTGTTACTCGACCGGCCAAGGCTTAATACAGCAGCTATCACGTTACTAATGAGGACTATAAAACAAAAATATATTTGTCGTTTTTTTTTGTATATATATACCATGATCTAATACCCCCCGACGGCGCATCTGGCGAGCAAGGCTATAATTATAAGCCTGTTAGTAGGGAGTGCAGTCAAGGAACATAGATGGTAAAGCACTTTATCTTATACCTTCCCCACATGTGAGGGAGTCTGTGCCCGTTGAAGAATGGTGCTTGGATTGATACATCGACTTTCACGTCATCACTCATTCCGCGCCTGATTTCCCGACAGAGTCATAACGGAATAAAGTATGTACGCGAGAAATGCCATACACATGTTCGTGATCACTTTGCTTGCCAGTGTATTACTGCCTGCATACTCTGCAAGGGGAACAGGACTGGGCTATGATACCCAGTGTTTGCTTAACTTACTGCAACTACTACTACTGCTATTACTACTACTACTACTACTACTACTACTACTACTACTACTACTACTACTACTACTACTACTACTACTACTACTACTACTACTACTACTCTGCCTGTATTTTATGCATTCACCCGCATCTTCACACTTTCCCCAACTTTGCCATTCCCTTCCCTTCGCCGCCACCACCACCCTGTCCGCACTCTCCCACACTCTCCCTGCCAGGTATTGAGCGATGAAACTCTACACCAATTAGGAAAAGGCGATGGTGCTCCCCTGAGCGCTCTCTCTCTCTCTCTCTCTCTCTCTCTCTCTCTCTCTCTCTCTCTCTCTCTCTCTCTCTCTCTCTCTCTCTCTCTCTCTCCATTATGCTGATAGATAAGGCTATACGGATATAAGTATGCAACAATTTACGGATAGCTAAATGTGTATAAAAAAGATAAGGGCAAGGTGAAGACAGCTGTTTTGTATACGAGTAACAATGACTTTTTAGGTACACACGTCTCACAGGAGTGCTTTTATTGTGCGTTTTGTTGTTCGCTAGCCATCGTGCCCGGGCATACAGGAGAGAAACCTTGTATACAGCAAAGAGCGCGTAGCAGGCAGAAAGGAGAGGGAAGGGAAAACCTAGATCACTGTTTGTCGTGCTTAGGTTTCTGTGGGGGACTGTATAGACAGTTGGTGTGCTCCCTCAGCTTCATTTTTTTTGCATTGTTTTAGCCACTGGGTTCTGTGTGTTGCGTCATATGTTAAGGGAAGTTTTTAGACAATGTAGAGTTATTTAAATGTTATACTTATTGGGTATGTGCGTTATATTCTGGTATGGTCGCTATAAGAAACTGAAATCACCACCTCCTTCGTAACAAAAGGGACAAAACGAAACATAAGAATTGTTAGCGAGTGAACAGTGCGTGAATTATGTGTGGAATGTTTTTATGTGTGTGGGAATGAGCAAGGCGAGACCCAAGGTGAGGGCGAGGCAGGTAAATCCACATCAGCTGCTCTGAATAAGACGGCGGGAGTGACTGCGTGTCGCTCAGCTTACCTGATCAATATACGAGTATAATATACCTGGGCGTCAGCGCGTGGGAACTCCTCTCCCTGACACCCGTTGTGGCTCAGCCTTCATAATGGCGTCGGAAAACTTGAACGTTAAGAATACATCGCCTTTGTTATTGGTCTTGTCAATTCAATCTGAGTCGGGTGTTTTGGACGAGTTAGTAGTGGGCGGGCGGGCGGGCGGGCGGGCGTGGCTGATGACTCCCCTGCACTCATGGGAAAGTCGGAGAAAAGTCATGACCATTGATTTCACAAGAGTTCGGTTGTTGCGTTGAAGCGTCCCGTATTTATGTTCCTGAATATATGGAGTTCCTTCGTTTTATGCACTATGATTAACACACACACACACACACACACACACACACACACACACACACACACACACACACACACACACACACACACACACACACACACACTTCACAACCTTAACCATAGATCGGGCTATAATGAACTCTAAGCTCTCTCCGGGAGGGCTGGCGACCACGAGTCCAGTGCGTGATCCTCAAGGCCATGGTACACACACATGAGCATGAAGTGTTGGTTTTATCAGTGTGCAAGAAGTAGACGGAGAGGCGTGATGCAGCGGGCAAGAGGAAGCCAACACACCTGTCCCTCGCTGCCGCCAGCTGGGAGGGGAGGGGCGAGTGCAAGGTGGAGAGATATTTTAATACGTGGAAGTAAATAAAGCTCTGACGGAGAGAGAGAGAGAGAGAGAGAGAGAGAGAGAGAGAGAGAGAGAGAGAGAGAGAGAGAGAGAGAGAGAGAGAGAGAGAGAGAGAGAGAGAGAGAGAGATTATCTATAAGGAAAGTTTATTGAAAATAGGTGGAATTTATTTCAGCGGAAAAATATTGTCTGCATAGACAAATTTATAGTTGAAACAATGGATAATTGTACAGACCATTTAAAAAATATAATGTAGTTTGGTCATTTTACGTGGCGAACAAGTTGACATGACTAATAGGTGAGAGAGTCATCTATGTTTTGTGGTTTGTAGCGCAGAGCCTTGGGCTTGAGTGTTCGATTACCCACCAGCAGGAAGCTCCAGCAGCCTTTTCCCTGTAGGTCTCAGCACATTACCTGCGAAAGGTCATCATGCCTTGGGTGGAGGACGGTCTTGGAGCAACTCCCTCTTTCTGAACTCGTCGTGATCAAAGTTGCATTCATATGTAGACCACTTGCTATAGTATAATAGTAATGTGTGTGTGTGTGTGTGTGTGTGTGCGTGCGTGCGTGCGTGTGCGTGTGCGTGCGTGCGTGTGTGTGTGTGTGTGTGTGTGCGCACGTGTGTGTGTGTGTGTGTGCGCACACACACACACACACACACACACACACACACACACACACACACACACACACACACACACACACAGACACCCACTAAGAGCTAAGAGTTCAGGTTTTGGTAAATAAAGGAAAGGTGTACGTTGTGATAAAGACTGAAGGCGCAGGTCTTCCACATGGTCTGGCAACGGTGGTGACAGCCTCGAGCGACCTTCGCCGGGTAAATGAGGCTTCACTTAGGCGGGTGGGCGGGTCGGATGTTGCCTCCCCCAGTTGCCGTCCTTCGTTCGCAGCAGCCTCCCATACCGGCTACGGTGACTTCACTTCTATCGTGTATGTCGGTTTGATTCTTTACAAGTGTCCACCTTTAAGATCTGAGTCGTTTTCAGTATTTTCCGGCATAAGACATTCTCCTGTTCATCCAACCACTTGAAAGCAGGTAAATAGCGGGCGGCGCCCATGTTCACCCCGATTAAGTGATTACTGATTCTGGTGATAATGCGGCCACGGTGACCCCCTATTACATCCCCGATAGTCCGATAACCCCCACGATGGTCAGATAGGATACCTTGATTGGCCGATAGCGAGCCCCTTATTACAGCTAAATGGGCCACCGGGGCTTGATGGGGCTTTTCCGGGCGACTGCATTCGAGTGTCTGGTCTGAATGGACGGGCGACACACTGTTTGTTCTGAGGCATCTTGAAGGACCCTCGAAGGATGGTTCGTGGAGAGCCCTTAAGAGGAAGTCGAGAAAGGGCAAGAGATGAACCTACTAAAGGTCCACAAATTCCGCTTTCATAAATGGTATGTAAGAACATTGTTTGCATGGAATGTGCGTATCGTAGCAATAGTGAATGATGTGCTGACCAAATGGCGGTGGCGAAGGTAGTGGTGAATGTTACTGGAGCCGTT
>JAPQNM010000003.1:40217133-40234633 GCA_029783475.1 Metacarcinus magister
TATAAGCGGATCGCCATATATGGAGCAGCAGGCCTTCTGTAGCTACCCTCGTTCTTATGAGCTTTTTTTTTGCTCTTTGATGAAGGGAAGCTATTATGTGGATGAGACCGCCTTGTTGACGTTGTGATTTTAACTATTACTGTTTCGCCTTTTAGGAATTCTTATATACTACTACTACTACTACTACTACTACTATTACTATCTCTCTCTCTCTCTCTCTCTCTCTCTCTCTCTCTCTCTCTCTCTCTCTCTCTCTCTCTCTCTCTCTCTCTCTCTCTCTCTCTCTCTCTCTCTCTCTCTCTCTCTCCATCTATTTATCCATCTTAGTTGATAAGCCGTATGAGGCTGCCAGGTAAAGATGTACCGCCGGATGAGTATTACTGTTTGTCTTTCGTCTCTTGACAAGCGTGAGAGTGGTGAGGTGCAGCGTGAGGCGAGGAAAGTGTGCACTGATCCGTATTAACTAGTTGGGCGCAGGTGTGAGGGCCAGGTATACGCGACCCTTATCTGCGGCCTCATCAGGGTCGCGGTGCAAGAATTAACAGCTCGCCCTCACAAACAAACTCGCCTTCCCATCAGCTGTGTTTTGTATGTCATTTTCCCCCGCTACATCTACATATTAGTTTGAACGTAGTATTTGTCCTAAGCAATGTGTAAAACTTCCATTATACTAGATTACATTCATTTTATATATAACCATGTATATATTTCCGATTGATAATTTACATTTTGCTCTTCTACACATTTCCTTCTCCATGTATCTTTTTGTCCCCTTCCGTTTTGAGAGCACGGCAGTGTGACTGTAGGGGCTGCCCTAACTACAACGAGAGCTGCCTGCTGCGGCCCAAACCATGCTCAAGGGATTAGTCCAGCTGAAGATGGCCCTCTGATAACCCCTGCCTCTCCATCCTCTCCTGATTATCCTCCAGACTTTTCCTCCTCCCCCTTCTCCTCCTCTTCATCCTCTTCCTCTTCCTCCTCTTCTTCCTCTTCCTCTTCCTCTTTTTCTTCCTACTCCTCCTCCAGTTTATTTCCTTTTTTACTCGCAATTTCGCGCCATTGCACTCCACAACTTACAAATCTCACCCATTACATTTTGGAACACTAATTATTGATCATTGTTCTCATCTTGAAGAATGCAATATGACAAAGATCTCAGTGTATCGTTGGTTCCCTTTTATTGTGCGCCTTTTATTTTGGCAATGTGATGAATGGGATATTTTGTCCTGCATGTTAAGGAATAAGTCAAAGGGACGTGATGACATTTAACTTAGAACTACTTTGTCCTCCGCCAGGTGTGAGGTGGCAGCTGTCGCGGCGTCTCCAGCAAGCCATAGTGACAGTGGGTGCGCTTCTCCTGCAGAAGGTTCGGGAGGAGGGGTAGGTGGAGGAGGAGGAGGAGGTGGTGGAGGTGGTGGAGGAGGAGGGGGAGGCAACAGTAGTGAGCTACTGACCCCACTCGTGACCCTGGGCCGCGGAACATCCATAGCAGCGGGCTCCCTCACCACCTCGCCTGCCGTTGCGTCCCTGTCTCCGTCATACCACGCGGCTGTCGCCACCAGCATCGCCGCCAACCCGGTCACCTCTACCCCGACCACCACCAATAACAACGAGGCGGCGCAACCGACACACCCGTCGCCTGCGTCTCTACAGCATCTGGACGCTGCCTGGCTCACCTCGACCTCCCTACACAACAACAACACCTTGCATGGTAGCTTCTCCTTAAATTGTTCTTGTTTCTTTCAGTACTAATATTTATTGGTGTGTATTTGAAGAGATTGAAAACACCTTTTTTATTCGCTTAATCTTCGTTTCACCTTGTTAAAAAGTTTTCCCGATTTATTTTTATTTTGAAGTATTCAGCATTTACCCCAATTACAAATGATAAAGATCCGTAAAGCTGTATAAGATATTCCGGCGAAGACCCATCACGACACTGTTTGCTCTCTCTCTCTCTCTCTCTCTCTCTCTCTCTCTCTCTCTCTCTCTCTCTCTCTCTCTCTCTCTCTCTCTCTCTCTCTCTCTCTCTCTCTCTCTCTCTCATTACTGTGAGAGGCTCCGTCAATCAGTGTTGTTCCATCATTCAGCTTCTTTCATTTGATTAGAACAGAGTGCTTTTTGGCGGCCTCAGTGTGAGAGGTGTTGACTTCTTTTCTCTATCCTCCCGTCACAGAGGTGAAAGGAGAGCCAGACCAAGACGTCTTCTCGGAGGCGTTGCCGCCCTACAACAGCGTCACCGCCACCACAGACAAACACGATCTCTCAACCTCTCACCTGCAGCAATTATACTCCAGGTTACTGTTTAATGGGTCCTGCAACAAAAATCAATTATATGTGTTGTATTGTTAGGCTGTTGAACCTGGGCGAATATATGATGAGGACACAGGGTTCAGGATTAAAACAATGAATAAACTAACTATCGTCGTGTACTGATGAACCACCTCTCTCCCTACAGCACAATGCAGGCGTATGGAGGTAATTCGTACATGCAGCCAGCCGGCTTCTACAACGCTGTGCCCAACTCACAATACTACGGCACCGACTACCTCCTCAGTGAGTATCTGTCTCGCCCCATTTGGAACGGAACTGAGGCCGAGCATACACAGGCATTCTTCCATTAACGTTTTAAGTGAAATTTACTGCTTCGCGTGGTCGCATCTGGCTGTTGCAGTGTTACATTTACGCAAATCCATAGACGTAATTGTGCCGCTACTGACGCAAAGACTTCAGTTTGGTGATCATGGATTCATTGAATTTACTCCAAAATTTTGATCAAATCGAAGAAAAGGGAAAACATGCCTGTGTGTACCGGCAATGAGTGTGTGTGTGTGTGTGTGTGTGTGTGTGTGTGTGTGTGTGTGTGTGTGTGTGTGTGTGTGTGTGTGTGTGTGTGTGTGTGTGTGTGTGTGTGTGTGCGTGTGCGCGTGCGTGCGTGCGTGCGTGTGCTATGGCCTCCTTGTGGTAACAGTTGTCCCTCTGCCTCCTCCAGACAGCACGCGGAGTCTCAACCAAAGCACCAAGGGCACTTTGGGCCCAAGCTCCCTCAGCTCCTCCTGCCTCAGCTCCACGGGCTCCCTGGGGTCGGCGGGCTCCCTCGGCTCCACCACAGCTTCCTATTTGACTCCTTACGGTTCATTCAGCGGGAGCAGCGGCAGCCAGTGTCAAAACCCCTATTACGGCACCTCCTACAACACCTCCTTCGCCGCGGGCAACACCCAGAACTACACCTCCACCCAGCAGGTGAAACACACACACACACACACACACACACACACACACACACACACACACACACACACACACACACACACACACACACACACGGACTTAACTGGTATACACATACATTTTTTTTAACACCACTGGCTGTTTCAGTATCATTGTATCTGTTCTTATTCTAAGCCCGTTTGGTTGCCTCCTGATCCCTTTGGGGGAGTTGCTGTTCCTTATGTTAACCTTTACGCGTTTCAATGTGAAATAGTTACGTTTGCATATTCAGGAAATGATAGAAAAAATGCATCGTACTGTATTTTAACTTTCTTCCCTCAGTCTGGTAAAGATGAATTAAAATCGAAAATTTGCTGATGGCATATACTACTTCCTCATGTCAAGGTGTGCCACCACTTTCCAAAAATTTAACTCCCGTAAACAATAGGTAATTTTTTTGTTTCCTACGCTGCTACTTCCAGGATTCTTTACTCCAGGTTCACACACCCCCTCTCACTGTCTCTTCCTTCTCTTTAACGCAATTCTCTCTCTCTCTCTCTCTCTCTCTCTCTCTCTCTCTCTCTCTCTCTCTCTCTCTCTCTCTCTCTCTCTCTCTCTCTCTCTCTCTCTCTCTCTCTCTCTCTTTTCCCACGCCTACTTCCCTCTCCATCCGTTACTTTCCTTACCCCATGCAGTCCTCTCACTACGTAGCCACTCCCCTTGCCTCTCTCTCACCACCTCATCCCTCAGGGCTTAGACTCGGCTTACTACTCGGCGGCGGCGTACGCGGGGCAGGCGGCGGCGGCTGGAGGTTACTACTATGGGCAGAGCTACGGCTACATGGGCTCCTCTACCACCTCGTCACCTACCTCCGTTGCTACTGCCTCCAACGGACTCACCTCTGGGGTACCTACCGCGGCGCCCTCCACGCCGAACCCCACCACTTACCAGCTCACACTGCCCATCGAACGTGAGTGATTCGTGCTCTGAAAGTCGTGTTGCAATTTCTTCTCTTCTAATGTCTGTATGTTGAAGTCAATTAGCACGGATGTATTGTATTTTTGGTGGTGTTGATTGCCTCATTTTGATAGAGGCTTTATATTGATATGTATATAGAGGTTAGAAGGGATATTTACCTGGTTGTATTTAGAGTTCGTGTTGTCGTGCTTCCTCGCCAACCACTTTTGTCTAGATTACCTTTGAACTCATGGATGTTCTTTACTCACACCACCGTCGTCTCCAACCCATGTAGTACTCCTGCGGTTGTTACCTTGACAGGGAGGCAGGGAATGGCAGAGGATGTAGAGTTGTTATGCAGACATGAATGAGATGACAGGGTTACTTGTTACTGACAGGGAGAAAATTGACAAAGGTTGTATGGATGTTACGCTGACAAGCAAGGGGTCATGGGAGTAGCTGTTACTGATATGGGGGGGGGTGAGCAGGGTTACGTGTTATTGACAGGGATGTAATTGACAAAGGGTGCATGGTTGGCGACTCTGGCAAAGGCTTTCTCCACTTCCCTGATGCATATTGTTTCCCACAGCAGAGTCGGGAGGGTTCCAAGGCGTGGACAGCCCCTCGTCGCCGCTCAAAGACACAGGTTAGTTCCTTTTCTTCTCGTCTCTTTTTTTTGTTTCCTCACTTCACTTTGCCACTCTATAGAGGACGATAACTTCACGCTTTCAACACACTCCACTTTATCCAGCATGTGGGTCGAATTGTCTTGTGTTGTACTGTTATCTCCACCATTTCCTCCCATTATTGCAATTACGTCTTGTATATCTTGTGAGGTTGGAGAGACGCTTGAGTCTGTGGATGAGTTCAAGTGTGTCGGGTCAGGAGTAGATAAGAGAGTAAGTGTGAGCAAGGGAGGATAGCTGGTGAGGAGTCGGGGTTTGTGGAGGGCAGACGGGCGGACGAGGCTTGTGAGGAGACCCTTGTGTACGGAGAAGAAAGCTTAGTGTTTATGTTACTGAGGGACCACCTGAGGAAGTGTCTGTATATACACGGGAGTGGATACAGCTAGGCGAGGCTAAAAGAAGTGAAAATTAATCGTTAGAAAATTAATGTGTAATTCTCTCTCTCTCTCTCTCTCTCTCTCTCTCTCTCTCTCTCTCTCTCTCTCTCTCTCTCTCTCTCTCTCTCTCTCTCTCTCTCTCTCTCTCTCTCTCTCTCTCTCTCTCTCTCTCTCTCTCTCCAGTGCATTCCGGTTCGTTTGTGTTATTTTAGTTGTAAGTTACTTTATAACACACATCTTTCACGTACAGAGTTTCCTCTTCTACTTCCATCGTGAAGGAACAGGATCGCACCTTCGTCGTGGGACATGTTGGAAACGTGTGCTGCACCAAAGAGCATGGGAATATCATTGGAATTTAATGATACTAGCTTTATCTAATCTCTATTACTTTACAATAGCATCAAATTAGAAGCAGACATGTAGGGTACGTTTTTATTTGTATCATTATTATTTATGAAAGTACGCAACCAAAATATTATGGTCAGGGAACCACACATTAAGAATTGGCAACCTATTAAATTACAGAAACAAATAATAATTGAATAACACCTATGAAAACATTATTCTAGCACAACATTAAAGCAGAATGTTTAAAATGTAAATATTTCAATCATGAAGAGTGGTGTTGCCTGTCTCTGAATAGCAAGCACTGATTTCCTCGCGTTATGCTTCGCCTTGAGTCGTCTGTCGGCAACATTTCACAACTTGGCTACGGTGCGGCTTCCTAATCGTTTAAGATACCCTAGTGTTGTCTGGTTCGTTTTTGAGTTTAATTCAGTTACGGAGCTTCTCCACGAGTTTCCAGAGGCTTATACCATAATGTGTGAAGACCCACCGTGGCAGGAATTTTGTGAGAAGCAGCAGCTAAATGTCTGATGGGTTGGCCGTAACTCAACGGGGTTTGGGAATTTCAGAGACGCCTTACAATGCTCTGGTGTTTCCTCAGCTAATCTGCCGTTTTGATTAATCTCATGATGTTTTTACATTACGAGTTTCTAATATTAAAAAAAAACTTGTGCTCCTATTCTATTATAGATTGGAATGACTACAGGATTTTTATTTTCATCAAATGATTTTTCCTAAGGTGATCTACTTCTATAAGGTTAGGTTTGAGTGATTGTGTCGCTCCTCGTCCCCCTGAGTGACGGAGGGAGGGTTGGTTACTTACCAGTTTGAAGTGGTTTCATCGCCTTAACTTGTGTTCTCCTTGTTTCTGATGTCCTTATGTTGCTTTCCCCGGCTGATTCTTGCTTTCTCTATTTTCTTTGTCATTCCTCATCATCGTTCATATTGTTACTTCTTTTTCTGCACTGAAAGTAATGAGTTTCCTCCGTTTCCTTGTTTATTTATTTATTTTTTTATCTTTCAACATCAGTATCTAACACTTCTCACTTCACTATCCTTAATTGCACTCCACTCCACCACTCTCACTCCATTTCACTTGAATTCCTTGTTACTCTAGTGTGTCTTCCTCTCACTAATACTTCCCCTTCACTCCATTGCACCTCCTTCGCTCACACCAACTCCCTCGTCCATTCTCCAACTCCCAACCACTCCATTCTACGTCACTTCCATTCTTTATTAAGCTGCTGCCTTTATTGAGCTGCCTTCACCTTGAAATCCATGATAAACACCACCACCACCACTACCTTTGTCATCACCAACTCAATGTTTGCTTCCTTTTACCGCATCCAATCCTTTATTCCGCCTCACTTCTCTGCCCATCAGGTTAACTGTCTCTTTATCTTGTCCCTCACACTTCCTATCCACTCTGCTTCACTCCCACATTAGACTCACTCCTTAGATATATACCTGACTCCTTCAGTCTATCCTTTTCTTTTTTTCTCTCTCCCATCTCTCAGCCTCACTCCTATACATTTCTTCTTACACTAAGCTACTCTTCGCCTAACTTCTGTCTCCTACACTCTCCTTACATAAATCGTCCCTTTTCTCCTCAGCCTCAAGGGCGCGAAACGGCAGGTCGCGGCGTAGCAACCCTTCTCCAGACCCTGAGAACAAGGTGGAGCGGGTCTATATCTGGGACCTGGACGAGACCATCATTATCTTCCACTCTCTTCTCACCGGGACCTACGCCAGGACGTTCGGCAAAGTGAGTGTTTCTTCATGGTGTGTGTGTGTGTGTGTGTGTGTGTGTGTGTGTGCATATTGATTTGCAAATATTTCCTATTGTATGTTTCGTGGTTCGTGTGTGGTTGTCTCTTGCGAGTTTTTTTGTGTTTTTTTTTGTTTTGTTTTTTATAGATATATTTCATTTTTTTTTTTTTCTACATTTGTATTGATGTCATAACTGTACCGTGATTGGAATACTGTGTGACGTAAGGATGGATCTCAATGGTACACAGCATTTGCGATTCCGACACCTTAATCGTCTCTCTCTCTCTCTCTCTCTCTCTCTCTCTCTCTCTCTCTCTCTCTCTCTCTCTCTCTCTCTCTCTCTCTCTCTCTCTCTCGGTTCAGTGTCCTTCAATGGGTTTTATTGTTCTTTTCAGTCATTTAAGAATTCAGCCATCAACTATTTCTACTTTTTCACGTTTATATACCGAGCATTTCTCTTCTCTCATTCTCTTCCTTCCTTCCCTCCCTCCCTCCCTCCTTCCCTCCATTCATCCATCATGGTGGCTTGCCGATCTTCACCCACCCCCCCCCTCCTCCCCAACCTCTCCCATGAACCTGCCCACCCTTCAGTCCGCCATCCTCACCCTTCTCCATCATGCTATTAATGTGACACACTCCCCTCCCCCTCCCGTCCCTTCCATCCCCTGTCTCCATCAAGTATATTTTCTTTCCTCGCCAAATTACTCTCTTGACCTTTCATTCTGTCAATAATGATTTCTTCCCTCCTCTTCATCATCATCATCATCATCATCATCATCTTCTTCTTCTTCTTCATCTTCTTCTTTTTCTTCATTATTCCTTTTTCCTTTTTCCTCTATTCTGATTATCTATACTTGCTTATTTATTTTTCTTTTGTTTTCCATTGAGCTGTTTTCTCTTTTTCATCTCCTCTTTTCTCTTTTCTTCTTTGCTACGCTCTCTTTGTTGTCGTTCTATATTATATCCCAGGTCTGTTTCGTCGTCCTCTTTGTGTATTCTTTTCTTTACTCCCTCCTTCGTCTTCTTCATTTACTCTCCTCCCTCCGTCTTTCCCTCCGCTTCCATTACCCACTTTTCTCGTCCTCCCTCCTCCCTCCTCCCTCCTCTCTCCCCTCACAGGCACTCGATAAAAACCCCTTTAACTCCTAATTGGTTAACTTGCCTGATAACATCGACATCGCTCTCTCAGTGGCAAGATGCAGCGTTGATCTGGCCGAGGGTTAGGGGACTGTGGTGCCTACAGGGTGATGGGGGTGTGGTGAACCCTTTGTGGGGCTGATGTGGGTCTGTTCAACTTCTGGGAGACTGGCATGGTTCGGTTAGGTGCATTCCTCGGTGGATTCTACTTTGGGTAATGTTTAGAAGTGTTGAAAGGATGGTGTGTGAAGGCAATGCAGTGACGAAGGGACTGAGACGGTCATGTGTTACAAAGGAGTACAAAGGGAGAACAGACAGCAATAGTCCTACTGGTCCTAATGAGGCTGTCCGTTTAGCTACACTACTAATATAATATCTACTTGATAGAGACAAACAGACAGCAAAGTGGAAGGTGTTAGGATGCTGATGTGTTCCAGTTGTTGTTGTGAAGTGTTGGTGTGCAGGAATGAGTGGGGAGTGCCTAGGGCCGAGAACAACTGTTGGTTACCTTGACAGGCTGAGGCGTTATGGCTTGATGACAATGACAACATTCATATCTTTTGTATCATATAGTTTTGTTAGTGATTGCTGACCAGAACGAACCTGATCTGCAAACCTTTGAACAATATGTAATATATATATATATATATATATATATATATATATATATATATATATATAGATATATAGATATATATATATATATATATATACACCCAAAACTATTGTAAATAATACAAGTGCCGTTAATCTTCGTTTTCCCTATGAATTGTGTTGGGATCTTCTGGAAGGTTGACTCACTGCTTCGAATCGTATCGTTCTTGCGTCAAACCTCACACATGACACAATTAAGGCACCTGCAACTCAACTCAGGCCTGACCAGGTCTGAGTGAGTTGCATTTCTTTTTACTTGCACGCGGCTCCCGGATGCCTGTAATGGCGCCCACCTTTGTGGCATTTTATTGTTTACTCGCAAGGAAGGCTCTCAAGGCCATGCATCATCTTAAATATATAGCGCGTCTATCCACGACGAATTAGAATATTTTCGCTTTCCTTCAGTATGACTTGGATTGTCTTTGGTGATACCGTATCTTCATATCTTCCAGGAATGTAAGACAATGATCGCGTAGCAAGTCCTCGCAACATCGATTTCTAGACTTAAAAGAGAATTCAGCAAGACTATTCCTGTAAGCGTGTCATTCAGTTTCTTTTCGAGATTCATTGCATTGCTAATTGATTACATTAAACTGCAAGGGGCAAGATAGATAACTAATATCATATGGATGTCGTTGCACTGGTCTACTTTGGTGTCAGGAAAAAGCAATTAGATTCCGTATACCACACCAACACCAACACCAACACCAACACCATGTCCACGCACTTTAATCGTGGTCGGCTTGTCCTGCGATCTCCACCACGATTATCAGCGTCACCAGCTTCACCATGACCAGACATCTTCACCCGTCAGTCATGTGCCCTTGCCTGTCAGTCACTCGCCACACGTGCACCAGCAAGGCCTCAGGCAAAACATATGACGAGGAGACTTGCTTTTAGAGAACAGGAACGAGGTGACACGGGAAGCTGTTGACAAATGGTCGCTGAGTGAGTGCCGGAGGGAGAGACAAAAGTAGCCCTGCGTCGCTGCTTTTTGTCTTTGTTGATGTGGTTGTTTCACGTTGTGCTCCTGGCAGTGTTTTGTGTGTGTGTGTGTGTGTGTGTGTGTGTGTGTGTGTGTGTGTGTGTGTGTGTGTGTGTGTGTGTGTGTGTGTGTGTGTGTGTGTGTGTGTGTGTGTGTGTGTTGCACAATCCATCTTTCTTTTATTGATAAGTCTAATAATAGTAGTCTATTTTGTTCTCCAATTTGACTTGATCGTCTATAGACTCTATACCATCTAGGTGTTTGTACGATTTTGGCTTTGAAAACAAATTGAAGTAGAGGCATGTACTACTAATAACATTCAATAATATTTAATGAATATATACAACGAATTGTTGGATCCTTAGTATTCGTTTTCACATATCAAATGTCAGTGGTAATCTCATACGTTATCCGATGGGTGGCACCAACACACATGGCAGTAACGTGAATTGCCGCTCCTTCAGATACATATCTAAGCATGGTAACAAGATCGTCTACAATGAACGGGTCCATTTAGCAAGCAAAGATGAAATGAAAGCAACAAAACCATTAATCAGAAGGTAAACCGTTACAAAAAACTTTCGTCGTCTTGATTCCTTTTTGAAAGTAAATCTGGACCCAACCCTTCACATTACTCATACTATATGGATATTTATCTGGTTTCTTCAAAGGAGACTTGCAATCAGCAACAGAACATGTGAAAACATTCATCGTGGCCAAGACTTACTGTCTAGGTTCTCGGTAATGGTATTAAAGAAACTAAAAAATTTGTATGTCTTCAGTAACAGCGCAGCTGAGTACGTGTTTAGGTGCAATTTGCTAATGAAAATTGTACGAAGACATTTAGTTTCCTCCAGTGTTTCTGAACATATTTCAAACATTTCATTGGGTTTCAGTTCATTATTACGCTTTGTTTTAATGGTAAAGAGTATTTTCATGTTATTTTTCCTCTAACATTATGTTCCTAAATCGTGCAAAACATCACTGATTTAATCTATGAAGTGTGTGTTTATAAACACCAATAAATCAGATAAGTAAGAACAACTCTGAAGTGCTTTATTGGTTGGTTTTAAGCAATATATGTAAAGAATAATAGGAGTCTAACTAAATATACACCTCTCTGGAAGGTGAGAACCGTACTTATTTCAAGATTTCGTTGTGCTGGAATATTCTATTCTCCAAGCATAGGATTTCCTTTTACACCAGACACCATGAGTCAGCTAAATGAGGTAGTGTATGTTTGCGTACGTATTTCTGCAAGTTGAACAAAAACTATAACCACCACCATCATCACCACCAATGGGGATGCAATGATAAGTGGAACACTTTTCACTCGCCGTGTTGAGCATCATATTTCAACGAGAAAGAAGGCGAGGAGCTGACCCAGACAACCACAGACTCTCCTTCGATGTCCACACTTTTTTTCTTTTTTTTTTTGAGGTTGGCGGGGATGGGGACTTTCATGGCGCCGTAGCTGGTTGTGGTTTTTGAGAGGGCGTTGTTGATGGAGGAGGTAGAGCAGACGGAGGAGGATATATATACGTCTGGAGTATGTGAACATCGCCTTGGACCCATGAAACACACTATTGAAGACTGGCTGGTAAAACCTGGGAAAGCGCTACTCACGGATGAGCCCGCATTACGGAACTCTCTGGGTACTTCACTAGACCTGGACAGCATTTTCAAAGTTACTATATATTCAACTAACCTAACCTTAATTTAACTTCCTAATAGAGAGCTTCGTCCTCTCGATCTCCCAGCATTATATTAATTCAACCCCAGCCAATTACCTCCTCGTCTTACCCTCTAACCCAACAAAGCTTGCAACTTTTTTAAGTGGTCTCTGCCAAAGAAATTTCGTTTATAACATATTTCTAATAATCTAGTGTATATATAGTGGTGCTTTCCGAAATAAAAGACAAATTTGAAATTATGATAGGCGATACGTGTCACTACACTACTCACTCCTTACTCGTGCACACCCTCCTGCTGGCTGCAGAAAAAGACTTGTCTCTCGCTCCGCCAAGGACATCTATCTGATCCATCCTGTTGGTGGTCTTGGTGAGCCTTTCTGCGTATACTGCTACTGCTTCTGACGCTTGATTTTCTCTACACATGTTTAATCTTCATGAGTCCGTTTTAATGATTGTTATTATGGGTGGCTTTCTTATTTGTTCTGTGCAAAAGTCATCAGGAAAATTTGGTTTCGAAAGATACTTTTTTTTTGTGCGTGTATCGATATTTAAAATAGTTCAAAATGTCATCACATTTTGCTAAGTACTCCATCGTTTGTTTAATGAGAAACTGCACATTTGTCAACTCTATAATTACTTTGTAGATTCTTTATATGTACTAATAAACCATGACGGATCAGTATTATGGGAGAAAGGGAGAACAAAAAAAGAGAGAGATTCAGCAGCAGCAGCAGCAGCGAAGAGTCAAAGGGTAGCGGTAATATCTACGTAGTAGGCGGTGTGCACGAGCGAGCTTCCCGCGTTTTCTTGTGCCAATTACAAGTGACACTTTACCGGGTTAATGAGCAAAAAAGCACGCGCACTTAGACAGCCGCGTTACTGCCAAGCCACCAAAAACACTATTATAAATGGCGAGAGTTGGGCCTCTTGCTTGGCGCCGATGAGCGGACAGCCGATGGTTTGCCTGGCCACGAGAGACTTAACTTAATGACTACTTGGGCCTTCGTACTACATGAGAGGCAGCTGAGAGGAGGCGTGAGGGGGAAAAGATATAGAGTGACACTGTTTCGTTTGCTTCTGCGTGTGTATTTTGTTCTTGAGGGTACACTTGGGCAAGGGCTGGGAAGTGACACGAGCGCCACACCTGTCTTGCTACCCTGTGCACACTCACTCACACAGGAATTTGGTATCATTATGTAGAGTTGAGCCGGCGGTTTTACCTGCCAGCCGCGATGTTGTCTTTGCCTTTACCTTTGATATACTCTTTAGAACAGTAGTGCTGCCTTGCATGTACGCTCGGTGCACTAAATCCTCGGCAATATAATGTAATGTAACCTGCAGTGGACAGTTTTTTTTTCTCTTTCTAATGGAACCAATGACGCATTACGTCCTTAACGAGTGTCAAACAGATCGTTCAAGTACTGGCCACTTGTTTTGCCCTCTCTATATACTGTATTATCTTTGATTACTTAAACAAGGAACTGATTAACGTAAAAAAATAAACATACAAAAATGCAGCAAAAATGGGAGGATGAGAAAGCCTCTAGTGTACTTAAGACGAGAGTAAAAAGTTGAAGAAAAGAAGAAAGTAGTTGTAAGAGAGTGAGAACAAGGGTGGGTAGTAGGGGTACGAAGATAAAAGAAGGGAACGGGTGTGAGTAGATATAGGTATGGAGGGAGGACGGGGAGGTGAAAGAGAGGGAGGAGAGGAGAGGAAGGGGTCGTCATAATGGAGGAGGGGCGTGGACAAACACTCCTGCCATTTGCCGCTTTTGTCTCACCATTAGGAAACTTTTTTTTTGTTCTCCTTTCTTCTTTTTTAGTATTATAAAGACAGTTGACTCTCCATCTTAACTTCAAGCCATCTTCATTCTTCTCCTCTCCCTTACTTTAATTAATAAGTTTACTACTACTACTTCTATTATTTTCTCCTCACTCTTGCTCTTCCCTGTCTGAGTTTTCCCCTCACTCCTTTCCTTCCTCCTCCCCTCACTCCTCTCCCGGTCGGCTTTTGGAGTGGTGGTGGCGTGTTTATGTGTTTGCTTTGCGAGACAGACAGCCAGGTAGACAGACAAACAGGCGTAGAGAAAGCCGATACACGCAGCGGAAACAGGAGAAGAGAGATGGAGTAGGAAAAAAACAGGGAGAAAAAGTGCATAAAAATATAAACAGAGTGACGGACAAGTGATGGCTGTATTGGCGGTGAGTGTTTGTTTGGTGTCGCAGTAGAGGTTTGCCGCCGTGTGTGGGTGGTGGTGGTGGTGGTGGTGGTGGTGTGTAGGTAGATGACGTTCTCAGCTGAATGTTCTTCTATTGACTATTTTACGTTGTCCTCCCCCAAAGCACTTGCATCACTTTTTCAGTTTTTTTTTTTTTTTTAGCTTTCGATTTACCTCTGATTTCGTTTTTTCTTCTTCTGTCCACTATGACACTTTCCCGCCTTCCTTTTCTTCACTCACTCTGTCTGCCGCCCTCCCACAGCCTTTAGTCTTTCCCTGCCACCCTCCCACACTCCCACAGTTCTTTCTTCCTCCCTACTGCCTCCCCACCGTCCTTGCTTCCTCCCTGCCGCCCTCCCACCGTCCTTGCTGCTCCCTCCCTGTCACCCCTCGCTACCAACCATCCTTTTCGTCTCCTCCTCCTCCTCCTCCGTGCCCAATATAACCCACCATCTCATCTTTGTCAATCCCCGAATGACTTTGCTGTCAGTATAGTTATATATAATTTTGTCCCATTTCTTCTTATGTCCTTTGTATTTGTGTGTGTGTGTGTGTGTGTGTGTGTGTGTGTGTGTGTGTGTGTGTGTGTGTGTGTGTGTGTGTGTGCGTGTGTGTGCGTGTGTGTTTTCAATCTTTGTTTTTGTATATCTGTTGTTTTCACCTGGTAAAAGAAAGAAGCCAAATGCTTCCTTGTGACCTAATGACAAATAACTTAAATTTCTCTTTGGATATATAATTGTGTTTGTTATGGCTGGCTAACAACAATGCTGAACCCCTTAAGCGAGACGCATATTTACGAACCCATCGGTCCGACCATCTGGAGACCAAGATATTACTAGCGCCCCGTTGTGTTTTGCTCAGTCTGCATCAGTTACAGATTGGTTCACCGCCCACTGTGTTGGAGAGGCAGTCAGGCAGCTGCAGATTACGTGTGTCTTGACTCTTATTATTTGTTTTGTCAGGTTAGAGCAGGTTTCGTTTATTCAGAACAAGCAGCGGCCATGAAAACAGAACAGTGCAGTGTCCGAGGCTGTGCCGGCTGTTCCTACCCCAAACAATAACAAACAGTGCGCGGCTCGTTGGCCACCCCGTCGCCTACCCCCTTACCCACCCTACCACATACAGGCAGACAAATGCGCCACCGTGCAGTGTGTGCATGTTTGCTCCTTCTCAAGAAAGTAAGAAAATTATATTGCCTTTAGTGAGACGAATTCAAAGTTAACGGGAAAACTCAAACCATAATGTATATATCTTAATAGAAAGCACAAACACCTGTGCACACCATGTCCACTCAGCCCTGGGCCGTGAGCACGCATGGTAACCTGTGTCTGGCCTCATTCACTCGTGTGCTCAAGTGTTACTCACGATCCTGCTGGCATACGCTTCCTCATAGTTTCTCAGGGCTATGCGTCTGGCAGCTTCATCTCGGTAAAGGAAAACATCTCACACCGACTCACAAATAGGCGATACATTTTTTTTCACCCTTTCTTCTTTCGAGCAGAATAATTATTGTGAAAGAACTGAATGTATGTATATGAACGTTTATTGTTATCATTATTATTATTATTATTGTTGTTGTTGTTATTATACTATTCTTATTCATCTTATTATTATTATTATATTTTAGTTGTTGAACTATGAAACACCCACCGTTACTTTTCTTTTTAATGGAAGGCTATAGTGTTTACATCACGTTTTGGGGGAGCAATATCGAGCCACAACAGTTTATTCCAAATATTTACACATGCAACCAACAATCATTTCCGTCACATTCGCATCCAGCCCCACCCGACAGGCATTCCAGTCCTCTACCACGGCCCAAGGCAACACATTACTTGCACTCAACACCTCCAACACAAGCACAACCACAACACCCGTGCCACATTCTCACCACCACCACCACCACCACCACACGTCTCAACTAGCGCTACGTTTACAACCAATCGCGCCCATCGTCAGTTCCCCCTTGACCTCGAACACCCACAACTTAGCTCCGACCGTTTGTCTGTTTACACATCACAGACAGTCCATGGGATGAGCCGCTGTCTCCTCCTACCATCTCCCTCCCTTAACCTTTCCTTCCCTTCCCTCTTGCCTTCATTCTTCCCTCGATCCCTCCTCTTTTCCGCTCTCCTCCCTCCTGCCTCCTTTCTTGCTACCACCGCCTCCGTCCTCTTTCTTCTGCCTCCTACCCTCCTGCCGCCTCCTTCCTTCCCCTCTTTCCTCGTTCCCTCCCACCCTGCCCTGCGATTTTTTATGGGAGTAGGGGAGGAGGATATTTTGAGAGTCATTAAAGTGGGAGAGAAGAGGGTCAGGAGAAGGAAGAGGGAAGAACGTGGAGGAGAAAAAGATTAAGACACTGCCATAAAGAGTGACAAGGATATAAAGAATGGAAGGAGAAAGAGGAAATCTGACTGAATAGGAGAGAAGTAGGAGATAGAAGTGTGTGTGTGTGTGTGTGTGTGTGTGTGTGTGTGTGTGTGTGTGTGTGTGTGTGTGTGTGTGTGGAGACTAAGATTCAGAAAAGCGTGTGGGCCCCATTTGTTATATTAAAAAAAAAGTGCACATATCCAGTTGTCATGGTAAGCACCTCACATGATATATTTCTTGTTGCTCTTCCCATCTTTCTCGCCCTCCTTGTCCTCCTCATTAGCGAAGCACCCGAGGGAACTCACCGCCACAATTCCTCATCACTCACGATTTGACACTTGTGGCGTTATCGTAGGGAACAACAGAGTAGATGTGAATGGAAGAAGACGAGAAACGGGAGATAAAAAAAGGCAATAATGGTACATGAAAATCTCAAGGTTATAGAATTGCAATTACCAAAGAAAATGTTTTCTATTGATAATATTAATATATTGCTGGTTGTGTTAATTCTACGTATCTTTCTTCCTCCCCCTACCTCTCCTCCTCCTCCTCCTCCTCCTCCTCCTCCTCCTCCTCCTCCTCCTCCTCCTCCTCCTCCTCCTTGGCTGAGTAATGGCTGTTAAGATAAGCTGATAACCTCAAGTAGGGGCCGACGTAGGTTTAGATTAATGGTTGTTATGTTTCTGACCAAACACCCAGAAATAGTGACTCTTATCTCATTCACTCCGTTCAGTCCCTTGCCATGCAATGTCCAGCTTCTGCCTCCCCCTTCCTCATTTAACTCCCCAAAAGTTGTTCGTCTTCACCACCTTCCACAAAAAAAATGTTTAAGCCAACATTTGCCTATCTACTTCTATGCAGTGCACATATTTATTGGTATTGATTTCTCATGTGGGTTTCGATGTTTATGAGTTGTTTCGACGGAGACCATCACGTCCTCTACACGACCTGTGTTGCTTCTTAATGCACGACCCACACTGCCACACTGCCCTGGTGCATCCTGCAGGGATGGCTACGTGTCCTTCCTTCTTGCTGGTAAGGACACCACTTTGTTCATAGTCTGCGTCACTACCATCCTTCCCTTGATCTCACCTGAGGA